>JAVXUP010000995.1:42500-302761 GCA_033070095.1 Escallonia herrerae | reverse complement strand
GGTGGTGGTGTTGGAAGGGTGATGTTTACTTGAATGGTGGTGGTGGCGGCATGCATTATGTGGCTGCCAGGTAGAAAATGGTGGAAGTTACAAATTTGTCCTTAGAAACTGACGGGCATCCAAAAAATTGGACTTAAGCCCGTCAATTGGTAAATTATGTGTCAATTGAAAAACAATAGGGTCAGTTGTGTCAAAATTGAAATAGTGATGTAAAATGGGCACCCGTCCCTAAACTATAGGGTTTTATGTGCAAATGATCCTAAGACTTTCTTAGGACATGTAAAATGAATACATGACTAGCAGTCAAAATATGGTTTTGATAAACCCATTACCCACGTAAACTACGTCAACGGAGCCATGTAATTTATATGATATGATATCATATAAATATATAATAGACGAAGCGTTGTACATTGTGGAGGAGACACATAAGCTTTTTTTAGTGTTCTTTTTTCTTTTTACCCCTTTTAATTATGTGAAACGTCATTTTTGTTCAATTTTGCGACACGTCATCATCTTTATTTTTGTGTTTGATTCCTCTTCTACCTTTACTTATTAAAGTCTCACAAGCTTTGACTCTTTATTATCACTTATTATTAAAACATTCGGAGGTATTATTATTATAAATTTCTAATTATTAAAGTCTCATATACATCATGACTCTTTATTATACTTATTATTAACAAATTCGGAGGTATTATATTACTATAAATTTAGTTGACCTTACAAGACTAAAAAAATCAATTTTACACATTCTAAAATTCTACCTAACCAATATATCGACATATTAGGACTTAATTTTAATTATTAACACTTTAAATAACAAAATAAACTGTCTAACATAAAGAAAACATAAATTACATGTGATCATGTTTGTTTTGATGTTCTATCCTCGTTTACCTCTACTGATTAAAGTCACACATTGTATCACGACTCTTTATTATAACTTATTATAAAAAATTCAGAGGTGTTATTACCATAAATTTAGTAGACCTTATAAAAGTAAAAAAATCTCTTATATACGTTCTAAAACTCTACCTAATCAATGTATCAATATATTAGGACTTGATTTTGACTATTAACACCTCAAAAACCCTTTAAATAACACTTCAAAAATATTTTAAATAATAAAATAAACGTTCAACCATAATCACACATCATCATGTTTGCTTTGGTATTCCATTCCTCTTCTACCTCTAATTATTATAGTCACACATGCATCATGACTCTTTATTGTAACTTATTATTAAAAATTCAGAGGTATAATTACCATATTTTACGTTGACCTTATAAGAGTGTAAAATCAATTCTACACTTCTAAAACTCTACCTAGTCAATGTTTCAACATATTGGAACTTGATTTTGACTATTAATACCTTAAAAAATACTTTAAATAACAACATAAACACTCAAGCATAAAGAAAACACACGTCACTTATGAAAAAACAAAATTGTAGATCACAAATTAAAAGCTTTTTTTTTTCTTTATACGATAGCAACATGTAAAAAGAATATGAGTTAAGTATTGTAAATAATTGAAAAATACCAATATGAGATTTTACTTCATCAGTTAATTCTAATTATATCTATTGAACTTTAAAACACATAAGCTTTTCTAAGTATTCTTTTTCTTGTTTACCCCTCTTACTTATGCGTCAATGTCCTTTTCTTTTTTTTTTTACTCAACTTATTGATTCTTTACTAAAATTTATTATTAAAATACTTGTGAACATTATTGCTCCAATTGTTGTAAACCTTTTAAAACTAGAAAAATAATTTTAAAATTTTAATTATATAACATTGAACTTTCAATACATTAGCATTTTTTTTACCTATCTTACTTATGCGACACGTCATCTTATTTGTTTTGGTCGTTTTTTTTTTCACCCCAACTTATTAACTATGTATTATAATTTATTGTTAAAAAATTATGGATATTACTGTCCCAATTTTCGTAAACCTTTGAAAAACTACGAAACTAACTCTAAAGTTTTTAAAACACTACTTAACGAATATACTTACATATTAGGCCTTAATTTTGACTGTTAAAACCTTAAGGGCAATTTAAAATAACAAAAATGAATCTCACAATTATAATGTACGAAGACCATATATCAAAAATCAAGATTAATGCTTAACATCTTTTCATATAAGCAATATAAGAAACGAATATGACTTCATTTTTAGATATCTTTGAAATGTCAAAATAGCAGTTTACTTCACAAATTAATTTTAATATAATAATTTAAATTCTAAAGTAGAAATCATATACTCTTTTGAATGCCCAAAATAAAGAATCAAATATAGCACATTTTTAAAGTGATTACTTTAGAAAATCTTTAAAAACATATCAAATGACACCTCCGAAAATTGTTGAACATAATCTTGAAGTGAAACAATTAAACACATGGATTGTTATCGTAATGCTACACTATTTCTTTTATAGGATTAATTCTATCATTAAAAATGATGGTTATTTAAGAAATTTTTGACCCCAACCCGGGTCATAAGAAGATGCCTGCAACCTTCCATACAGTGAAATTCAATGGTTGTTGTAAGAAACCCTAGTAGTATATGAAGTTTTCCTAATCCTGATTAAATCCATTTAGAAACTCCATCCAGGAACATAACAATGGTAGTTGACATTCGTAAGGATGTCACCATCAAACAAAATGTGACGAATTCTCACTTCCACCATTGTCATGCGACCCATTGTGCCCACACAAACGAAAGAGTGGCATTACCCCAAAAGAGGCGCTATCAATGCTTTTGGAAGGAGATAAAGCATGGATGATCTAGGACAAAAAATTGCAGGGATTCCAATTTGTCCCTTTTAAAGCTCTGTCATCGACTCACCAACGTGCTAATCGAAATATTAGCTAAAACAGCAGGCATCAGCCAAACACCCATGGACGGCATCTCTACCACAACTCAAAATTGACCTGACACTTTGGTTTGTGCCGGTAAAATCTTTCACTAGAACCGTAGTGGTGAAATACGAGAAAATATTCAGCGGTTGTCTAACGTCACGTCATTGGCATAAGTGGTGTTAAACTACCACTAATATCTTGTCAACTCAGCAAAATAATAACATGAGACAATAATAACAAATCTTGTTAGATAACCATGATTAGTGAAATCTTGAAATTCAAATTTTCACCAAAATTTTGAAAACCCCGCTCACCCATTTTTAGCCATTAATATATTTTCATTCTCTTTCTTCACCTTCATCTTTATTTTCTTTTCTCGTTCCATTTCACCTTTGCAGAAAATAAATCAGTCTCTTCGAAGACTCTTGCCGATTGTTAGGATGTAATCTTCAGAGCTACTCGTGGTTTCTTGGCCGGCGGTTGTTTCCCGATGGTGTTGAACCTCTCCCGGCTTCTCGATCTCCGGTGGATCTCTTGGTTGCATTGTTGTTGCGTTTGGCCGGGATTTACGTTTGGGTCTCTTGGCTGTTGCTTCTGGCAACCATCACCCGCACTTCGCCAGTGATCGCTTACTCGGCTCGACTATCATTTTCCCGGCCGATGATCGGCGCCGGCTGCCCTGCCCCCAGATCTGGGGGCGCCCAAATCTTGGTTGTCTTTGCGGAGTGGTGGTGGCCAGCACTTGTGGTTCATGGTGATGGGGGCGGTGATGGGTCATGTGGCTACGGTTGGTAGCCCGTGGCTTCATCGGCAATGGGTGTGCAGTCCAAAGGGTGTTGTCGGCGTGTGTGTGTGTGTGTGTGTGTGTGTGATAGAGAGAGAGAGAAGGGGTAAATTAACTTGTTTATCAGGGGTATGACCGTCCTTTCATTAATTTTGTTAACTCTGTTAACAGAAAATAGAAATATGTAGCTTAGTGTAATTTAACAAAATTAGGGAGGTCCGTGTGTAGTTTAGGTAAATCTCAGGGGTTCCTTGTCTAATTAACCCTATGTCATATGGTAGAGCAAACACCGTCCTTTGTGACACTTTTCTCCAAGAAAGTGATTATTGTAACGATCAATGGCACATCCAGATATTTGATGTTGTCAGCCACTCTCAAGAGAACACAAGTGGGATCGAGGAAGATATATAGGAGCGTCTTGTTTAAATATATTTTTTTATTGAATCTATTTTTCATTTGCGTAGGAGCCCTGATCAAATGGATTTGGGGTGATATTATGCACGAGGAAGGCATGCTAATGTTACGCACAAGCAACATGTGTTACAACCGCTATGAGAGTGACGTGTCATTATCAGTCGCTAACATTGCACGTGTCAGTAAATGACCAAGTGCTGCCATTTGGTGCATGCTCTTATTTCTTTTTGCTGTGTCACTTTTATTTATCCCCTTCACCTCTCTCACCGCGGAAAAGGAGATAACTACACGCTTACTTTTACTCATTTTTAGATATACACCTTTACTACTGTAAGTTAATTAGTGGGTTTCACAGCGTGAACGTTATGGTAGATTGTGCCTGTAAGTTGATTGATGGTCACTGAACATATTGTGCATTGTTAATGCATTTATCGCATTATTACGGTGTATAACCTCGCTCTTCCTTTTTCTCTCGCCTTCTTATTCGCAAAGCACTTCGCCACAGGAAAGAGGCAATGAAGATCCTGAGAACCCAGCAGCCCAAAGATTCCCACATGGCCATTTCTCTTGATGGTACATTTCTCTCTGTTGACATTATGAATTTTCGTCCTTTTTGTACGGTATATTGATAAACATTATTTTTTATAGAAATCAAAACGCATTTATGAGATGTATTGAAAGTACTGTACGACACCATTTTGAGAATTTTCTGTCATTTGTTGTTGATTTTACTGCAGGATTGTTCGCGGCTAGTTTTGTGACGTTGTTTAGTGTTTACTCAATCCTCGCACACCTGTTCACCCCCGAAGCGGATGCAGCAGACGCGGAGATCATCTACGCTATTTTCGGGTAGTCTTTCTTCACATTTTCTCTCCCCACTGCTGCAAATGACGCAAAACTTTACGTATTTACTTTTAAGCATGACATCGAGTAGTGGTTTGCGTTGCTAAGCTTGCACCTATTTAATAAAGTAAACTTATACAAGGTGCGTGTATGTGCAGCATGTTTGCACTGCTAAGCTTGCACGTATTTATGTATGGCTGCAATCTCTTCATGTGGAAGGCAACGGGGATAAGCTGCAACTTGATATTCGAATTCCAGCCTACTACCGCTATCAAGTACGAAGGCGCCTTCCTCATCTGCACCTGCTTGATGACTACAGTAGTTGGTGCCATGGTTATTCACCTTTTGTTACTTTGCAAAGGTTTTTTACCACACTACAATGATGCTATCCCGGGGATTCTATTTGTGGTTAGTAGTTGAATCACCTTCTTGGTAGTTACAAGTTAAGTTACAATCTACTGTTAAAAACTCAAACTGTTAGAGCATCAAAATGCACGGTAAACCACGCCTGCAATTTTTACAAACTCTCAGACAACATCCATATTGTAGACGTCTATACGATCTTGGTGCATCAAGTAACTAAATCACCTAAACATTTGTGATGTTGAACATCTCAAATTTTCTTTTCAGTGTTCCTTGACCCTGCTCATATGTCCATTGAACATCTTGTATCGCTCAACGCGCTATTGCTTCATTAGAGTGATGCGCAACATAGTGTGCTCTCCATTCTATAAGGTACATCATTGCAACATTTATTTACCGTTCTGATTTAGTAACTAAAGATACTTTTGCATTGAAATACCATGTGTACAGGTTTTGATGGTGGACGTACTTATGGCGGACCAACTTACGAGTCAGGTAAATAGCCTTCACTGATCATGAGTCTGCACTTGAGCGCCTCACTGTATAAGAGAGTAGACTTTCTTAAAGCCTGATTTTCAATACAAAGGCACTTACGAGGAGGAGAAACCCACTATATATAAAAATTAATCTCAATCTCCACTTACAGTTAATGTGAGACTTTAAAGCCTAAATTGATCCTGTCAGCGACAACAGGCTACAAATTAATCTTGATTGTATCAGACTTATCCTCCTCTGGTAGAAACTTAAGCTATCTTCAAACCTTATATCTGTTTCATTGTTTCTTCATAGTGTCCATTTTCAAAAGCTTGATTATTTGTGGTTAAGTTTCTTATAAAGTGACAATATCTGTTTCTACCTACAGATTCCATTGTTGAGGTACTTTGAATCCTTGGCCTGCTACTTTTACTTGGGGAGCTTCGGAACACACCGGTATGAAACCTGCAATTCTGGAAAGCTATATAGGGAGCTTGCCTATGTTATCTCCTTTGCACCGTACTATTGGCGTGCCATGCAGGTAATATCAGTTGAACATCTTTGCAATATGATAATCTCTTTTGTCCCTTAATTCAGAGATTGTTTCACAAAATCAACAGTTCATTTTTGCATCGTACTTGTCACAAAGAATGAATTGAGAATGAACGTCACATCATTTGTGCGCTAGCTAATAAGGATGAGAAGGAAACCTAATTTGCATTTGCAGTCTACGTGCAAAAACGTAATCCCTTAATTAGGGACGTAGGAAAATAATACATTTGAAGCCACTTTTACTAATCCAGAAGAGAAATTTTCTTTTATTCACAAATTCCATGAAATACTTTCCTTTCTTTCCAATCTGTTAGGCTGAGTACTAATAAGGATGTTGTTTTCTAATGTAACTACTAGTGTGCAAGAAGATGTTTTGATGAGTATGACCTGAATCACTGGGCAAATTTGGGGAAATACGTTTCTGCCTTGGTTGCAGCCGGAGCCAGGATTACATATGCCAGGCAGCCAACAACTTTCTGGATGATTGTAGTGTTGGTGACTTCATTGGTGGCCACAGTATATCAAATGTGCTGGGATTTTGTTAAGGACTGGGGACTTCTTAACCCAAGGTCCAAAAACCCGTGGCTTAGAGATAATTTAATCTTGAAGAAGAAAAGCATCTATTACATGTCCATCGTGAGTGCTATCTTTCTCCCTCTTTCTCTAAAGGATGAGTTTGCATTTCATTATTTGCGCGTTCATTATCTTGAGAACCTTTTTGAAGTAAAATACATTTTCTCATCAGGCCTTGAACTTTTTCCTAAGAGTTGCTTGGGTGGAGACTGTGCTAGGATTCAAACATGTTGGAGTGTTTGAGTCGCGACTGCTGGAATTTTTTCTCGCTTCATTGGAGGTCATCCGACGAGGTCATTGGAATTTCTACAGGTACTTTTGCTTTCATATATTAATACTCCTTGTCTAAAGCTCCTGTGTTAACTAATCCAATCTTTGGTTCATCATTAGTTTCCAAGTTAGGTCTGCAGCTATACTTGTCGATCGCATGTTTGTGTCGAATATGTTTGCGAAAGTATAAGTGAAAAATATTAATTGATGATTTTAGGTTGTTAATTGATGATTTTAGATTGTTAATTGTGCATTGAGCATTTGAGATTGTTGATGGAGGATGGGACCCAATTGGATTGAATGTGTGATTTTATTAATTTTTATTGCATTGGGCATTTGAGAATTGAGATTGTTGACGGAAGATGGGACCCAATTAGACTGAGATCCCCATTAGGTATCACAGACACGGACACAGCGTTCGATCGATGCTGACACCGAAACAACATATTTTAGCTTTATACTTGTGGACACTTCTTCAATGGGTGTCCGGCACCGTGTCCGACTGTCCGGCAATTACAAAATAAATCAATGTCTTCAAACACCCTATATGAGGTGTCGGACACGTGTCCGGATGTGTCGATGAGGTGTCGAGGTGTCGGTAGGTCACGGACACCCCGTCCGATCGACAACGACACCGAAAAATGTTACATTTTTTGCTTTATATGTGTGGTCACCTCTTGAAGGGGTGATAGACAAGTTGTCCGGCATTTAAAAAATAAATCAATGACTTCGCACGTGTCCGGAGGTGTCGGTACGTGTTGGTAGGTGTCGGACACGTGTCCAGAGGCGTTCGACATGTTTTCGGAGGTGTTCGACACGTTTCTGGATGTGTCGATGAGGTGTCGAGGTGTCGGTAGGTCACAAACACCGCGTCCGATCGACACTGACACCGAAATGTCACAATTTGGCTTTATACTTGTGGACACCCCTTCAAGAGGTGTCCGGCACCTCTTCATGGGGTGATGGACACGACGTTCGGCATTTAAAAAATAAATCAATGTCTTCAGACGTGTTCGAAGATGTCGAACACCATACCGACACCCTATATAAGGTATTGGGAATTGAGATTGTTGACTGTGCATTGAAAATTTGAGAATTGAGATTGTTAACGGCGGATGTGGACCAATTGGATTGACATATGGTTGGTTGTTAAATTTAGGTTAGTTAGGTTAACGCGACATTTTTAGCATCCCTTAGAATCTCATCGTGGCTCCAGCATTGGCTATAATTAGCCCTAATTAATCCCGATTAACCCTAATGAACCCAATTAACCCTAATTAGCTCTAACAAGCCTAATTAGTTTTAATTTACCCTAAGAACCCAATGAAAATTAAATCAGCTGTAATTACTTCGATCCTAATTAACGCCAATCAGTCCAAATTAAACCCTAATTAGCCCTAATTACTCATATCTCGTAAACCCGTGATTAGATTAATTAAACCCTAAACCTTAACACGTAACTAAACTTTGATTATGCGCCTAAGTAGTCGTAATTAAGCCTAATAACCCAATTAAGCCTAATTAGCCCTAATTAGGACTAATCAACACTACTCCGCACAATTAAACCCTAATTAGCTCAAAATAACCCTAATTAGTCCTAATCAACCCTAATTAGCTATAATTAGTCCAAGGAAGTCCTCATTAACACTAATTAGCCCTAACATAACCCAATTAATGCCTAATTAGTTTAAGACTAATCAACACGACTCCGCACAATAAAACCCTATTAGCTCAAAATAACCTTAATTGCTCAAAATAACCTTAATTGCTCCTAATCAACCCTAATTAGCTATAATTAGCCCAAGGTAATCTTCATTAACACTAATTAGCCCAGAGATGGTTCAATTACTCGTTGTTTATAAACCCTGCATTCTTTATATTCGTTGTTGTTTTGAGAAGTCCATTGGCAACGAGATGGTTCAACTCGTTGCCAACGAATTCTATTTAATGTGGAATTGGTAACATATGCAACGATCTTTCTGCAGTTTTGATATTTCGGAAAGATTCTTGCATATATTATCAATTTCTGAACGCATGCATGCATAAAAACCCTTAGTTCCCGTTCAAAGGTACTCATTACAAAGTAATGCTTTGTAATGAGCCTTTGGATGTCCAGTTTGGACAATTTGGAAAAGCTAATTGTTTATAAAATAGTGTTTCAACTCATGCTCTGTGTTCTATGTCGTGGATATTTGGTACACGTTCTCAAGTGTTTCTCCGGGTGCATACAGATCTGGTGTTCTAACATCCGTCAAACCTTACAAGACAAGGTTAGATGAATGTTAGAACACCTAATCGATGTCGTGTACTTGGAGAAATGCGGGGAGGTGCTGCCGAATTTTTCGCAGACATAGGACTAAGCATGAGTTATTCACTGTTTTATAAACATGTGCTTTTCTGAATGGGATAGGACCACTACCTATTAGAGAATGGAGGGGAAATATATAGACATGTTGTCACATTCATGCATTCATATTTACATCGACCCTGCCTAATGATTGGTCATAATTGAAGGTGGTATACAGTACGATAATTCAGTCGTCATGTCGTCGATCGAAGTTGGATGAAAAGGAAGAATGCTGAAGATTTTGAGGATCGCGTTGACGAATTTCTCGACTTCGCTTACGCGCATCCTGCACATGTTGACCTTGATAAGATAAGGTGTCCGTGCGGTAGATGTGAGTTGTTGCATTGGAGAAAAAGAATTGAAGTAAAATGGCATCTTCGTCGGTACGGTTTTATGGGTGGATACACAAGGTGGACGCAGCACGGGGAAACGATAGTATTGTCGTCCAACCCGGCTAGTCAAACTGAAGTTAGGGAGGAGGCACAGTATGATTATCGAGATATGATTATGGATGCTGGGCATGCTAATGTTGACTGGAAGGTGGTGACGACAGTCCACAACCGCCGAACGAGGGGGCTCATCAGTTTTATGAGTTGTTGAGAGCTGCGGAAGAGCCGCTGTGGGATGGAGCTCCGAAACACACACGGCTGTCTGCGGTTAGTAGGTTATTACAGTTGAAATCAGACCACGGGCTGAGTGAGAAAGGTTTTAACGAGTTTGTTACCTTAATCAAAGAAATTCTGCCCGAAAGTGAAAAGCTACCGCCGTCGTACTATGACGCGAAGAAGATGATGAGGAAACTTGGGTTGAGCTATGAGCGGATAGATGCGTGCAATAACGATTGTGTATTATTCTGGAAAGAGAATAAGGATTTGTCACGGTGTCCAGTATGTGATCATTCGAGGTACAAACCGGACAAAGGGAAGAAGAAAAACATTGCATGGAAGATATTGCGATATTTCCCGGTCACACCACGGCTTCAGAGAATGTACTACTCCTCCAATACGGCTGAACATATGAGGGCTCACCGTGAGACTCGTAGCAACGATGCCGATGTGCTGACACACCCAGCTGATGGAGAGGCGTGGAAGGAGTTTGACCGCAGGCATCCAGTCTTTGCTCAGGAAGTTCGAAATGTTAGACTTGGTCTGGCAACCGATGGGTTCAACCCTTTCGGTCAGTCTACCACGCCTTACTCCTGTTGGCCTGTTATTATTGTCCCGTACAACCTTCCACCAGGCATGTGCATGAAGAAGCCGTACATGTTCTTGTCGTTGCTTATTCCGGGGCCGAAGAGTCCCGACAAGGACATAGATGTGTATTTAAGGCCGTTGATTGATGAGTTAAAACAGTTATGGAATCATGGAGTCGAAACATATGATGCATCCCTTAAACAGAATTTTCAGATGAGGGCTGCTTTGATGTGGACTATACATGATTTTCCCGCATTGGGAATGACGTGTGGCTGGAGCACACATGGGAAGCTAGCATGCCCTGCTTGTATGGGCGTGAACCCCGGTCATACGTTAAAGCACGGCGGAAAGCCCTCGTGGTTCGGATGTCACCGTAAGCTTTTGCCACCGGGCCATCAGTTTCGTAGGCAGAAGGATAAATTTGACGGGACAATCGAGCGTGAGGTTGTCACACTGGACTACCCATCTGGTGAAGAAGTGCTCTCACACCTGGAGGCACTTGATACTGACATACCACACGGCAAGGGTGTGCCAGATCAGAAGATTCCAGGGTACGGGAAAGAGCACAACTGGAGAAAATTTTGTATCTTCTGGGAGTTAGCCTACTGGAGGACGCTCGTTATCCGAAACAACATGGATGTGATGCATATTGAGAAGAACGTTTTTGATAATGTGTTCAACACAGTGATGAATGTCAAGGGCAAATCGAAAGATCACCTTAAAGCGAGAAGGGATCTACAACAGTTGGGTGTACGCCGTGAATTGCATCCTCGGACAGTCAGTGGGAGGACGATACTTCCGAAAGCACCTTACTGTCTAGACAAGAAACAAGTGGAGAAGGTCTGTCAGTGGGTTAAGAATTTGAAGCTTCCGGATGGGTTTGCGTCCAACATATCTCGTTGTTGCAATGTATCGGAATGCAAGTTCCAAGGGATGAAGAGTCACGACTGCCACGTATTCATGGAGAGATTCATTCCTATTGCCTTCCGGGGACTGTTGCCACGGGTTGTTTGCGAGACTTTGACTGAATTATCTCATTTCTTTCGAGATATATGTTCTTCTACGATCCGGGTGAGTAACATGGAAGTGCTTGAGAAGAACATTGTGGTGACGATTTGCAAGCTGGAGAAAATCTTCCCACCTTCGTTCTTTGATTCAATGGAGCATCTGCCTGTTCACTTGGCATATGAAGCTAAGATGGGTGGACCCGTGCAATATCGGTGGATGTATCCCTTCGAGAGGTAATCCTTAAATTGTTACAGTTGTTCGTTTACACTTAATGCGACACCTGTTATCATTGATATTCCACCTAACTCGATTCGCTAAACTTCTAGGTTCATGTTCCATTTAAAGAAAAAAGTCCGCAATAAGGCTCGGGTTGAGGGCTCAATTGCGGAGGCTTACGTAATGGAAGAACTTGTAAACTTTTGTAGTCAATATTTCGGGCCTGATGTTGGTACAAGGTTAAATCAACTAGGCCGAAATGACCCCGGATAAGCACAAATTTGGAAGGGCAATTGTCAATATTCAAGCAGTCAGGTAGTCCGTTCGGCCGAACGTATACTCGATGGCTAACGGATGAAGAGTACAGTGCTGCAACAATATATGCCCTTCTAAATTGCGATGAAGTTTCGGCATTCGTTGAGTAAGTTAAAGTCTTAATTCACTTACATTGTTGTACATAATTGAAAGTGTGTGTTAAGCGAGTCAACTATATATATTGGTTTGCAGTGAGTTCGATGCGGAATCTTTAATCACTGATCCCGCTGGACTTGAATCTCATCGAAAATCACAATTTGTACAGTGGTTCAAAAGGCGTGTAAGATCATTGATATTATGTGTTATATACAGTTCTGTGGCCAATTAGTATACTGATTTATCCTTAATTTTTACCGTCATCTACAATAGGTTCAGTCAATGGATAGACCAGTGGCCTCCTGCTTGAAATTACTAGCTGAAGGCCCTAACAAACAAACATCCTGTTACGGAGGCTATATCATCAACGGGTTTAGGTTTAACGTAAAAGATGATGACCGAACAAAACAAACCCAAAACAGTGGAGTCTTGGTCAACGGCGACTGTTATGCCGAGAATTGCATGGACTTTTACGGAGAGCTAGATGAGATTGTTGAGCTAACATATCTGGGTTCCCAAAACCGCCTGGTAATGTTCAAGTGTACGTGGTTCGATGTCACATGCAGTAGAGGAATCCGTGTTAGCTCTCAAGGGATTGTAGATGTCAATGTCAAGTCAAGACTTGCATCAGACGAGCCCTTTGTGTTTGCTAGTCAAGCTGTACAAGTCTTTTACGCGGAGGACGTCGCCAATCCCAAATCTCATTGGTATACAATTATCAAGTCCAAGAAATTGCCCGTGACATATGACAGTGAGCTAGACTCCTTTCAAGCCGACCAACCACCTGTCTTGTTCCCTGTTGAGGTCAACAACGAGGAGGACGATCTTCCTCTTCCAACAACACTTCATGTAGGAGAAGAAGTCGTAGATGATGACGCGGAAGACGTGAAAAGTGTTGGAGATGATGTGACCGAGTCTACTGATGAAGAGGATGAATTAGAAGATGAAGAGGACGACGAGTCCCACGAAGAAGAGGACGACGAGGAAAGTGATGAAGATGATGATGATTCTCAAACTGAAAATGATTGACTTGTAATGTTGTAACATCACGGGAAAAATGTAGTAACATTTTAGAACTTGGTTCATATTGATGTGTTTTTGCACCTCCGTTCATATATATATATATATATATATATATATATATATATATATATATATATAGTGCCGATGATGATTTCTGCCAAATTATTGTTTTTAATGTGTTAATGTCTTTGTAATTTATCTATACGAAGTCAGATATGGATAGGATACGGGCTATTCGTGGCCGGGCTGGACGCCGAGCTGCTTCCTCCCCGGTGGGTCCCACCTCGTCATTGCCCACTGATGACGAGGCACAGAGTGATCGTGTACAGCAGATGGGGCCCCAGCTCCAGCTCCAGCCCCAGCCCCAGCCGTCGCCCCAGCCCGACGCAGATTCATCCCACACGCGCGTTGATTCTCCTTCTTCCGTGGGTTCTACCTCAGGTATAGTTGATAACGGTGTTTAGTACATTTTCGCTAGCCTTATATTTAAAGTATATTTGAACTGTATTAATGTCTGTGTTTTGTAGGATCTCGACGAGGCCGTGGTCCGACACGCGGGGTACGCATCGACCCCCAGCGTAAACAGAGAGTTACGCTCACCCAGGAGGGCCTGTAAGTAAAAAAAATATCACATCATGCCTTATATTTAAAATTTTGGGGTGTTAATTTATATTTGAACTGTATTAATTAATTTATTTACTTCTTTGGCAGGATCCTGGAGAATCAGGCGAGGACGAAGATCGGCGTTCTTGTGAAGGGCCGATTCTTCGAGCCACGCCTGTACTGGAAGGACTGGGATGCCGCTGCGAGGGAGTCCCTATGGGAGGAGTGGCTGGTACGGTGAAGTATTTTTTTCAGCGATAGTATTTGTTTAATTAGAGTTTGTTTATGTAGTTAATTTGTGTTATTGAATGCCTTACAGGAGGGGTTCACGTTTGACTCGCCTGAGCAGCAGGCACTGGGGCAGCAGGCCTTCTTTGCTTACATCGGCAAGAATTACCGCCGATGGCTCCACGACGCACGGGACCGGGCGAAGAAGATGCTGCCCGAGGGTGCCCCGATGACGGACATGAGGAGATATCCCCCACATTGGATATCTCCGACTGTATGGACGGAGATGATAGATCGGTGGGCTGCGGATCCAGGTTGGGACGCCAAGAGTAAGAGCGGGGCTGAGAACAGACAGAACAAAGATCCGACGCACACGGGGGGGTCGGTGCCACACGACATCGTCCGACACAAGAATGCGGTCGAGCACCCGGATCTGGAGGACGATGAGGTCGTAGCTCTGACGTATAATCAGACGCACGTGCGGAAGAAGGACAAGGACGAGGCGCACCGGGCGGGCGACTATATTTCAGATATTGCCCGGCGGATCGATGTGAGTCAATTTGTTTAAGTTGTTAATTTTTTGTCTTTCTATCCTCAATGTCTGTTGCGTTAATTAATGCCCTAACATATCGTTAAATCACTATTTTTGCAGGCCTCGTATGAACAGCTTAGGGGGTCCGAGCAGCAGTCCGGACAGCCATCAGCGTCCACTAGTACGGGTGCGAGTACTGGGGCGTTGAAGCGATGGCGATGGCTGGATACGCCGGAGGTCGTCAATCGGCCGAAAGGCCGCATACGCGGCCTGCCTAGCACGACTGCTCGTGCCGTGATAGGAGCGTCCTCACCCCCCACTGCCCCTCCACAGACACCGGCTCCTCGGCATCCAGTTGGACGACGAGGAGATCCAGCGCATTGCTACGGTGGTGTTGAGGATGATCAGGGAGCAGGATCAGCAGGGTACCGTTGCTGGACATGCCGAGCCGGCCCCGGATCAGCAGGATCCAGATCCGGGACTCGGCAACCCCTGATGAGCCCCTTCTCGTGCCCGGTCCCAGCTTCCCCCCCGGCCCCCGCGCCCGGCTTGTACTCTTCTCCCCTCCCCTAACCAGCTGTATCCGGTTCCCGGCTTGTACATAATGAGTTTTTTTTATGATTAAGTTTACATATTTCTTTGTGTATTGATTATTATATTTGTTGTTGAGTATTGATTATTGCGCGTTGTTGTTGAGGATTGAAAATTTTATTACAGGTTTGGGCATTAGAAAAATAAAAAAAAATATTTTAAAAAAATTTTGACTTTTGGCGACGGATTATATCCGTCGCTAAAAGTTTTTATTACTATCAGTGTTTAGCGACGGAATATTCCGTCGCTAAATAAGACATTTCGCTACGGAATATTCCGTCGCTAATTTAACAAAAAAAATTAAATTAAAATACTTAAAATATAATTAGCGACGGATATTCGTCGCTAATTAATAAATAAATCCGTCGCAAAAACGTAAATATTACACGACGGATTTGAAAATTCCGTCGCCAAACTATTAGTGACGGGCTTTTATACGAGGGACTTTTAGCGACGGTAAATCCGTCGCTAAAATATTTAGCAACGGATTTTAGGCTTTTAGCGACGGATTTTCCCGTCGCTAAAAGCCTTTTTTCTTGTAGTGGACACCTCAGGACACGCACCTCCGGACACATCAGTATACGTTGATTTATTTTTTAAATGTCGGACACCGTCGATTAGACGTGGTGTCCGTGTCTGCGCTAACTAACAGGTATCTCAATCCAATTGGGTCCCTCCTCCGTCAACAATCTCAATTCTTAATTCTCAAATGCTCAATGCAATAAAAATTATAAAAAATTACACATTCAATCCAATTGGGTCCCATCCTCTATCAACAATCCCAATATCTCAAATGCTCAATGCACGATTAACAATCTATAATCATCAATTAACAACCTAAAATCATCAATTATTAATCTCAATTACTTCCAATGCACAGCTAATAACCTAAAATCATCAATTAACAATCTAAAATCATCGATCAATAATCACAATTCTCAAATGCACAATTAACAACCTAAAATTATCAAACAAATGATCAATATTCAAATGGAAAAAAAATTGTTCAAAATGCACATATCCGATGCGCTTGAATTATTTCAATTTGGGGTTCGATTCGATTAGGGCAATTAAATTAAGGTTCAATTAGGGGGTTCAGTTACTTCAATTTAGGGTAGTCCTAGTTCAATTTAGGGTTTAGTTCAATTGGGGCATTCAATTTAGGGTTCAATTAGTTCAATTTAGGGTTCGATTGGATTAGGGCATTCAATTTAGGGTTCAATTAGTTCAATTTAGGGTTCGATTGGATTAGGGCATTCAATTAGGGGTTCAATTAGTTTAATTTAGGGTTCGATTCGATTAGGGCATTCAATTTAGGGTTTAATTACTTCAATTTAGGGTTCAATTAGGAGTTCTATTAGTTCAATTTAGTGGTTGGTTGAATTATGGCATTCAATTAGAGAGTTCAATAAGTTCAATTTAGGGTTCGGTTGGATTAGGGCATTCAATTTAGGGTTCAATTAGTTTAATTTAGGGTTCGATTCGATTAAGGCATTCAATTTAGGGTTCAATTACTTCAATTTAGGATTCTATTAATTCAATTTATGGTTCAGTTGAATTGGAGCATTCAATTTTGCATATCAATTAGGAGGTTCAATTAGTTCAATTTAGGATTCGATTGGATTATGGCATTCAATTTAGGGTTCAAATAGTTAAT
Organism: Escallonia herrerae; assembly: GCA_033070095.1. NCBI lineage: Eukaryota > Viridiplantae > Streptophyta > Magnoliopsida > Escalloniales > Escalloniaceae > Escallonia > Escallonia herrerae. The sequence goes on along the minus strand of JAVXUP010000995.1, from coordinate 285,809 downwards.
TTAGGGTTTGATTCGATTAGGGCATTCAATTAATTTAGGGCGGCGGTGTTGGTGGCGTGACGACGGTGACAGGCTTTTCACGCGGCGGCAGTGGAGGGCTTTTCACACGGGGGCAGTGTAGTGGAGGGCTTTTAACTTGCGGCGGTAGAGGGGTCACCGTGGAGGGGGATCGCTGGAGATGGGTCACCGTGGAGGTTGATCGCCGGAGCTCAGAATGGCGGTGGGAGATTTTGAGAGAGAAAAACGGGGAAAGAGAAAGAAGCAGATCTCGGTGCTTTAATCGAGGACTTTAGCGATGGGAACACCCGTTGCTAAAAGGCCGTCGATAAATTTTACAGACAGAAGTTTTAGCGACGGCACAATTCCGTCGCTAAAATGATTTTATAAAACAAGTGAAAAAACTAATTATGTAAAAAAGTTTTAGCGACGGTAATTCTGCCGCTAAAAGACCGTCGTAAATACACTGTCGGCAAAAACTTTTACCGACGGTATACTTCGTCGATAATAAGTTTTAACGACGGAATTTTACCAACGGTGTTATCCATAGGTTAAAGTCGTTTTAGCGATGGAAGGCAATTCGTTGGTAAAAATCTGTCGCAAAAAACACATAGTGTCGCTCTTTTAGCGACGGCTTTGAAGTTTAAGGAGGATATGTTGGAGAGTAAAGTGGAAATGGACTCGGCAGTTTATTCTGCAGAGAATGCCTCTCTATATTTTTACCATTAGTTCAGTACTAGCAATAGTGTTTTGTACCAGAATTAAAAGCCAACAGCTCAAGGTGAGTACCCAGCACCACACATGAAAGATGGAACCCAGATTCATTGCACCTGTCACACAGACCCATATACCTACACCTATATTCTCACAAGCACACAACTGTAACCCTTCCCCCACGCATACACCTTACCCTGCAAGTCATGACAGTTCATGGCTGCCATAATCACCACACTCAAAAATCACACAGCCCATGGTAGTCATCGCTCTCTTTCTACCACCCACAAAATTGATGTAGTCAGTAAGGGAGCATTGTTTTTACAACCATTAAGAAATTTGATAAAGACAGTAACACAGTTCAGAAATTCCAAGAACAGATATACAATTCAATAAGTAATAATGTATATATGTAAGTAAAACCAATTGCTACATCATAATCAAATTTAAATTTCTAAGAAATAATATCTAGGTAGAGACTTACCAGAGTTGGCCGGAGCTCGATTCCAGAAATTGTCTATGCTAGATCCGGCTGGAGATGCAAACTATGCCGTTGAGGTGGCGCGGCGTCGGGGGGAAGACGAGGGTGTCGCCGGAGAGTGAGAGAGAAATGGGAGAAATGAAAGAAAGAGATCAGATCTGAATTTTATAAGAGGACTTTTATCGACGAGAAAAGTCCGTCGGTAAACGTCTGTCGGTAATAGTCCATTTTCATCGACGGACTTTTTAGCGATGGCCATATTCCTTCACTTAAATGGTTTCTAAAAATTACTGAAAACTATTAAATTCCCTAAAAAAAATTTAGCGACGGGACTCCCGTCGTTAAAAGTTTGTCGGCAAAGGTTTTTACCGACGTTATATTCCGTCGATAAAATTTTCTACCAACGGATTTTTACAGACGGGGTTTCCCATCGCTGAAAGAGCTTTTAGCGACGGAATACATTCCGTCATTAAAATTCTGTCGCTAAATCTACCTTTTCTTGTAGTGAAAACACCAATGTATCGTTTGCAAACAATAAATGACTAACCGTTCTGGACTCCATGCCTGAGCCAACTGTGAAGCCCCGAATCCAATTCAAATGAACAGCCCTTTCTATCAACTTGCTTAGTGCCTCCATGACAAATATGAAAAGAAAAGGTGAGATAGAATCACCTTGCCTTAAGCCCCTAGAACCTTTGAAAAATCCAGAGGATTCACCATTTATAACTAGAGAGAAAGAGGGAGATGAAATACAAAAGTCTATCCAAGCCACCCATTTCTCCCCAAAACCCATTCTTTGTAGCAAGTATAATAAGAATTTCCAATTGACATGATCGAAAGCCTTCTCAATAATTTACTTAAGACACCATGTTGCTTCCTCTTTATTTTCTCGTCCACACACTCATTAGCATTCAATGCTGCATCTAATATTTGTCTGCCTTTTACGAAAGCATGCTGGCTAGAAGAAATAATATCATTCATCACAGTATTGATCCTTGTAGCCAATAATTTGGAAATGATCTTGTACATACTACTCATAAGACTTATCGGACGAAAATCCTTTAAGCATTCGGCCCCTTCTCGTTTTTGCAATAGTAGCAAAAATGTAGAATTCAGTGACCGCTCAAAGTGACACCTGCCCTGGAAATCATTAACAAACTGTAGCACTTCAATTTTAATAATATCCCAACACGCATGAATAAAGCCAAAATTGAATCCATCTGGTCCTGGCGCTTTATCATCTTTGCATCCTTTTACTGTAGACCAAACTTCATCTTCAGTGAAAGGTGATTCCAAATTTGCTTCCTTTTCGGGAGACAGAGAATTAAAATGGATGCCATCTAACAAAGGGCGATGCTCAAAACGTTCGGGAAGTAAATTTTGATAGAACTGGACCGCTTTGGATTTGATAGTGTCAAGATCTTCCACCCTTGAGTTATCAACGTAAATTACAGAAATAAAGTTATCAACATAAATTACAGAAATAAAGTTTCTTATCCTCTTCATTGATGCCATCATATGAAAATATCTAGAATTCTCATCTCCCAGCTTTAACCATGTTTCCCTAGACTTCTGTCGCCAAGAGATTTCCTCCATCTTAGTAGTCTGATGAAGTTCCAATTGGAGACTCAATCTTCTCTGCGAATCTTCATCTGATAGTGATAACTCTTCCTCTTTGTTATTCAATGTATCAATTTCAATCATAATTTTAGATTTTCTAGAATTCATGTTGCCAAATTCTACCTTGCTCCACTCCCGTAGCCATTTTTTTAAGGATTTTTAGCTTTTTGGCAAGTATAAAACTTGGACAGTCTTCAAAGTTGCAAGATGACCAACAATTCTTTACCAAATCTATGAAGCCCTATTTTTCTAGCCACATATTTCCAAACTTGAAATAAGTTCTTGCCTTCCAAAGAGAATTGACATACAAAATTATAGGAGCACGATCAGATATAACTCGTGGTAAGGCTTTTTGAGCAACATTCTTAAAATGGTTCTCCCAATCTGCAGTTATAAAAAATCTATCTAACCTTGACATGATCGGGTTCCTCTGATTATTAGTCCAAGTGTACTTGGCCCCTATTAGAGGCAAGTCCAACAAACCAGCATCATTCACAAAGATAGAGAAGTCCACCATAGCAGAAGAGTAATCACTTTCTCCCGATTTTTCAAAAGGAAATCGAATGACGTTAAAATCGCCACCCACACACCAAGGTTTGGACCATCTCCTCTGAACTTCCAACAATTCTAACCAAAGTTCTTTTCTTAGTTCATCATCATTAGGGCTGTAAACACCAGTGAAAACCCAATCAAAACTATCTAGACTATTAGAGAAGCAAACGGGAATTGAGTATTTACCGTGATGAATATTCCTTATAGTCAAAGAAGAGGCATTCCACAATAGTATTATACCTTCTGCAGACGCAGTTCCAATTGCTGGATTGTAGTCCCACTGAATATCCCTCCCATGCCATAAGGATGAAATGATAAAAGAATCAGCAATATTCAACTTAGATTCCTGCAAACATATAATATCTGCCTTCCAACTTCTAATAGTAGCTGCAACAGAGGCTCTCTTGCTTTGATTATTGAGATCCTGCACGTTCCAAGAAATTATATTCAAATCCATAATCAATTATTGCTAGAAAGATCCCCACGCCTCTTGCGTACAGTGCTTGTTTCCCCAGCTTCATAGATAACAGAGCATTCAAGCTTTTTGAGTTCCCTTGCTATTTTAAGTCTCCTTAACTCTTCTCTTGCCAGAATCCTTTCCTCCTTAACCCTTTAAAAAATTTGCTGCCTGTATACTCTCCGTGAAAGATAACTCCAATTTATTACCATCTAATATAGAGTGTGTACTGATCCAAAGATCATCCTTTGCAAACCCATCATTCTCAGATGAAATAGGGGTTGGAGCTTGAGATAGGTGAGAGTAAAAATCCGCATGGTCATCATTGTCACTCAATTGCAACTCCACGACCAAACAAGAAGAATCAAAGCAATTATGTATGTTACCAGCACATGGAATTATAGAATCATGGGAGGAAGAAGAGTTCACCTCCGTAACTGAGTTTGCATTGCACAACATCGGGGCTGAAGAATGAAAAGACGAGGAAAAAGGCTGAAAAACGGGAACGGCTTTGCCAAAACTGAAAGTTTGTAGCGCATCTTTAGCTTTCCCCATAAACCATGGCCGTTGGAATCCAAACAAATCAGGAAGAGAAACACGTAGTTTTATACATCCGAGCCCCACCAAGAATTGTTGTTTCTGGGTATTGAAATGGATTTCCAAAATGTTGGGCTTTGGCCTTAAGAAACAAGGGGCCAAAGCAACAGAACAGTCCGAAATAACCTTGTCTGGCCCACATTGAGCATGCCCGTCACTTTTAACTTTTGGAACCCAAACTTGTTTGATCTTTTGTCCTTTCCTTATGTGGTTAAAGCCATTCTGGTGTTTTCTCTACCCATGCAACACTTCATTAGTCGGATAAATTCCAGCCGAATTTACCTTAAAAGTCTTGGGTCTGCTCACGACCTTTCCCCAGGACAACCTCCAACCATCTACTAAATGATTAGAATGGTGACTGTTCATATTGCCACCACCGGCCGGAATCTTTGCCAAGAAATCTGGTGACACAGAATGATGTATCTCTTCAGCAATTTCCACCCTAATGGATCTTGAATTGTCTTTAATAATAATATATTCCTTAATAATAATATATTCTGGTAATGCTTTGAAAACTCTCACTTTCAGTTTAATTTCGTCATAAAATGGATTATTGGACTTCAACACTTCACAAAATTCACCGCATAAGTTACCAATATGAACAAAAATATCCTGACATCTTAGGTGCATAGGAATACCTTTGACTGAGATAATAGTTTTAAGGGGAGCTAAGCATTGACCTCCATAATCACTAAGCTTATCCCAACGATCCAAGATGAAAGGAGTTCCTTTCCAAGATTTCGCATGCCGTCGAAGAATACGTTCAGCCTCCAGAGCAGAAGGTAACTGGAAAATAACACGTCCAGGGCTTAAGGGAAAAATATGAAATTCAACTCTAATCTCCCAAGCAACAGAAGCCCACCTTTTCAATCCAGCACAGTCAATGTCCTTAAAAGAGAAACATCCAACAAGGCATGATTGCAAGAAGTGTGTTCTGGCTTTAGTACTTTTAGTATCAACTGTTACAATATTGCCACTCAGTGATACTTTGCCATACATGGGGAAAGTTGGCAGTGCCGCCATATCCTTGTACGAAACCTGTGTTATACGTGAATAAGATCTACGCAGAGATGATGAATCCTGTCGAGACCCAGAATAAACCTTGGAAGCAAAAGAGAAAAGAATCTCCTATAGTCTAACCCAACCAAATCTCTGTTTACCAGCAGGAACAATGAGCATGGCCTCCTTTCCCCTTAAAGGAGCATCCACCAAACGAAGATATTCCCCATATCTGTTAATACCAATTGAAAGTCTGAGGGATCTGGAATTACCTACCCATGATCAAGTCCTTTGTTTGATAGAATTGCTCTTGAGAAATATGTCTAGCACATGTTTAGCCCAAGTCACTACCTCCTTCTCTAAGAAAATGGCCTTCACATAACCTTTCCCCTCTCTGCAAATTATCAACAAGATGCGGCTGAAATGTGTCATAAAACCAAAAAGGATCAAAGCTATATAAACTTGGAAACTTCTGAGAATGAATAAACTGGAGGACGGATTGATTCAGATGACCTAAACACATAAAACATATACGCAAAAATGTTGCAGGAGGAGTGATATGATCAGTATTTTTTGCAAGTAATGTTGAAGTCAGAGGAAGACTAAATACTGCATGGGCAAGAATATGGCCAAAAGCATAACCATAATGGCCAACGGGATTCAAGTAGCTGAACATGTTGGATATGGCATTGATAGATAATGGTATTTTGCCTGTACTGGGCCACATAGAGGACACCTCGGTCTGAAGTGAAGTTCTTAATTCCAGCTCAAGTTTTCTGTCCTTCACTTAAGATTATTTTTTATATCCATAAGCCTATCAAAAACAAATTGTTATGTGGTTGTGCTAACCTCTAGTGAGTATAGTTTGTCTTGACAGCAAAGAAGCCAATGATATAAAAACTTGTAGAAACTCTAGCCTTCAAATGGTTTTAGAAACCTATCATAGAGCCTTGTGTTGTGGTCTTTATCATAGTAGTTGGAAACTGCATTTAGTGAGTTGTCTATGTATGTAACATCCCAAAATTTTTCGGAATGTTAACACTCGCTCGATCGAATGCACTCAGACAATTACGACCTCAAATCAAGCAATTTAGAACCATCAGTCCGTCAGAGCAACTAAGCCATTGAGTATAATAATACTCTTAGCGTACAATTATACTTGAAACATCAAATCTAAGCTAACAATTCTAAATAACCATAATGACCCACGCAGGGGTTCTAAAGGCTAATACTGAAACTTAAGTTCTCTTCCGCTCGGCTCAGATCTAGTCCACACCAAATGCGATCTATTGTTGGTTATCACCTGTGGAAAGGAAGTCAAAGGGGAGTGAGCTTTTGAGAGCTCAGTAAGGTCGCTCAAAGTTAGAAACTACGAAACAATTACAGATGCAATTCACAAATTTTCAAAAATATCATACTAGTTCGATCAATTATCACTACGATTTTCAGATACGATGCAAACAATCACAGATAATATGGAACATGAGCAATTACAAAGCCACACAGGCAATGCAGGGCAATCACTTAGCAAAGCCACAAGGGCGATGCTCATTAACACCTTCCACCGGCTAGTCCATCAAGGCACTAGCCCACACCAATACACCGACTAGTTCGTCAAGGTACTAGCCCACACCAACACACTGGCTAGTCCGTCAAGGTACTAGCCCACACCAATATCCTCCAACATAGACACCAACTCCCGCCAAACACACCAATGCAGAAACTCATGTCAATATGCAGAATGACAACAAATCGATAAATGCAACATGTTATTCAATTATCGATGGACAATAAATATTGAGCACCGATAAGAGTTTCAATAAACGATTTTAAGGCTCAATGAAAGGTTTTTCAGGCAAGCAATGCGACTTTATCAACGTAATAGAGACAAACGAATAATGGTAACAAATCAGAATAACATATGAAATCAAATACGAGGAGTTTGGTTCGGATGAAAATCCCTTACCTCAGTCCAAGCTATGCACTGCTCAATGGCCTCGATACAAAATCCTTTGAATTAACCTAGGTCGGGCAATTTATTTATAAGAACGCTATCCACACTGATATATTATAAATCTAATATAACTACCCACAATATACTCATTTCTCTACCCGGAACGACGAAATTCAAAGCAGTTTCCCACTCGGTCAACCTAACCCGATACTCGTCACACTCCACGAGGCTCCGAGATATCTCAAAAATATTCTTATCATTCATTAAGCATTATTTATAACTTAATAGAGCATATGGGATAAAAATATATTTTTTTGATTATTTTCAAATTAAAAATAATTTCCTTAAATACACTAAAAACCAATAAATTTCCATAATTGCTTCTAGCTGGAAATAAGGACTCAAACTTTTTTGTACAAGCCTTAATATATGTATAAAAATTATAGAAATAAAAACAGGATTTAAAAGGCACTAAAACTCTTTCTTTATTTTTTGTTTTGCTAAACTCAATGCGATATGGAAAATGATATCAAATCAACTTCAAAAATTGTTAAACTTTTACTGAGTCTTGCTTATAGTATAAAAACATTACTCTAATGTTTCCAAAACATTTTCATGGGTTTAAAGGCTCCAAAGAATTTTTATATGTCTGAACTTTCAGAAAATATAATAAATACATACGATATCAGAACAATATGAAATTGTCTCAGAAATTATAATATTGCACTAAGAATCATCCTGTAAATTTTCAGAATTTTTGGACAAGCGTACAGTACCCAACAGCCACGTGGTACGACTGTTCAGGCAGGGTGTACCACCTTTGCTGGTGAGACCCATCACTGTTGAACCTCCTCCTCCTTCTTCTTCTTCTCTTCTGTCCAAACCCAGAACACTCACACACTGTCGGCAGTCATGGCTACTCTCAAATACCCACATACTTCATGGCTATACAACATATTTTAAGAGCCTATACATTTGTGTTTGTGTTTAGGCCACACAAATAATGTGCCCACAAAGCTGTGTGCAAGAAGCAACTCAACAGGGACTATATAACAATACTGGATACACACCCACTGCCTTGGATTTGTTCTTTTGTTCTGGTAGCCACCCCCTTCACCTGTATTACACATATATATGGATATATCACACACACATGCACAATACTGTTCACTGCTACGCGGCTGCTCCATTCTCACAACAGCCATCCCCTTGTCACACCACACACATGTATGTAATTATTTTACACATACCTTCACTCCCAAAACACACACAAAAACACTCCGTCAACACACCCACACAGAGACCCGTTTACACTCATATCTTATTTATTCACTCACACGGCAGTCCCATGGCTGTCCATGACCCGTAAGATTACATGACAAATCTGGTTATTCCTTCCCCATCGCAGCCACCTTATACCCCATAACCACAACCTTGCACTACATCATAAACACTCATTCACTGCCCTAAACCCACAGAAAAATCACATGGGTTCTCTCATGCCTCCCTCCTTAGACTTGTAAGCAATTTAAGCACTAGAGAGAGAGGCTGAAAGAAAACTTACCGGAAGATATTCGGTTGCCGAAAAACCCTTATGTTCTTCCCGTCTTATCTCTCTCTCCGTATCTCTACGTCTCTTTGTATCTTTCTTTCTCTCTGAATCTTCCCTGTTTCTCTGCAAGTTTCTCTCTCTCTCTCTCAGCCGAGTTTCAGATGAAAGGAGAAGACTATTTGGGGACGGCTGACCCTATAGTTGCTGTATATATGTAAAACCCTAGAGAAGTAAATTACCAAAAGCCCCCAAAGTTTCGTTAATTATTTTAAATATACCCGAATCTTTTTATTGTTGCTAAAAGCTCCAAATAATTATTTACAATAAATATATTAGGAAAATTTTATCGGGGCCCCACTTCACTAATTGTCGCTAAAGGTGGCTACATAAAAATATCAACGCTAACTAAACAAAAATTCGTTGTTAAAAATAAATACTTCCACATTAAGTATATATAAAGATGTATCGTCGCTTGAAGTTGCCGAAAAAAAGTTGTTCACGCTAATCGTCACTGAAGACCTCAATCAATAGTACTTACAATTGCTATCCATAAGTTATGGTTCTTAAAATAAAATTTGTTGCTAACGGTCGCTACTTAAAATATTGGTGCTAACTAAAAATTTCATCGCCAAAATTTCTAATTAAAAAAATATCGACGCTAAAAATTTATTCGCGGGAGAAGAATATTTTTTTTTTCATTAATTCATTAAAAATGTCGGGGTGTTACATTCTCCCCCACTTATAAAAATTTTGTCCCCGAAATTTCACGTACTTATAATGTATAAGTACCATGCTTTCACTACGCAATTCCCAAACGAAACTGTTGCCGAATGTTACACATAACTTCCAAGGTAAATCAATAATAGCCTTGGCAATTTCACAACTTCTAACTTCCACTATAGTGTAAGAGTCAGATTATAACTTAGAATATGATGCCTCAAAATTAATCAATATATAAACGCCTAAATGAAATAATCCATAAGTGTTCTTGGCACCGCATCGTTGGATGTTGCGGCATCCTGAGCTGACATAGCGAACAATCTGGCTGGTGTCCTAGGCCTCTGCCCCTGCTGAGTCTGGGCCTGTGGAGTCTGGCTCTGCTGACTCTGACCTCCTCCTGGACGAGGTGCACTACTCGCTGCTAAACTGACCGTAGGTATAGGGCTGAGAGCTGATTGGTTCTCCTACATTGAGGGGCAGTTTCGAACCTGATGCTCCATACTGCCACACTTGAAACATCCCCCGGTAAGTCTATAGCATGGTTTACCACCATGGCTCTTTCCACAAGTAGGACACAGAACTGTCGAATACGATATCCCTGAACTCTGAATTGGTCTACCTCCTGTGCTCTGTGCTCTTCTGAATTCGACACTCTGCTCTGACCCAGTTCCCTGAGCCTGCCCTATCCTCTGACTCTGAGCACCCTGTTGTGCTGAAATAGAAAACTTCTGACGCTTGTTAGTCTCTGAAGCTCTACTCTCCTCTCTATCCCTCTTTTGGTCACTTTGCCGTTGCTCAGACCTTTTCTTGCTGTCTGACCTGGACTGTTCCAATGCACGTGCCAGGTCGACGCACTCCACATAGCTCGATAACCTAGCAGAGATCACTCCAGGCCTGAGTCCCCACTCAAATTTTCGGCATCTATCAGCCTCTGTTGGTAACATCCTATCTACAAATCTCGCCAGCTGCGAGAACCTCATCTCATACTCATCTACCGTCTCTCGATCCGCCTGAGTTACATTGGCAAACTCTCTCAACATCTGTTGACGGTAACTCACAGAGAAATATCGATTGTTGAACAGTTCCTTAAACCGTTCCCAAGTTATCTTAGCCTTCTGCTGAGGAGTCATACCAGTCTCTACCATCTTCCACCACTGGTCTGCCTCACCCCTCAACTTGTACACCGTAAATTCTACCCTTTGCTTCTCACTGCATTTGATAGCCCGAAAGATCTCCATCTCGACTATCCAACCTTCTGCCTCTGTAGGATCTACTGATCCACTAAAATTTAAAGCATTCTACTTATTAAACTCAGTCAGGGTACTTCCCTCTTGAGGTTGTGGCTGAACAGGGTTTTGCATACCCGTCTGTTGATTGACCAGACTCTGGGCCATGAATGCCAAAATTTGATTCATGGTATTCAGAGTTGCAGCCATGGGTTCTGGATTTTTCTCTTGTTGTTCAACATGGGGTACTTCCCCTGCTGGGATCTCCTGATCTCCACAACGACCCCCAGTACGATCACCCCGACCTCTCGCTTGGCCTCTACGACCCCTGGTACCATCTCTACGAGTCCGTGCCATGCTATAACAAATAAGCTACTATCAGAGTCTGTAAACACGTCCTTTCATAAATGACTATGCAAATTTAAAATTTCTAATAATATATATCATCAGATACACCTTCATAAAACGATCTCATATATATAACCACTAGTAGGGTGAAATTATTAAATCTTTCCCTAACCCTACTTTTAAAACCTAAGGTTCCTCTCGCAAGTTTCTAAAGTCTATATAATCACAAACCTAAGCTCGGTCATTTGTTCACCTACGTTCCAGTCTACAGAATCGTAATACCTCAGCTCTGATACCAACTGTAACATTCCGAAAACGTTAACACTCGCTCGATCGAATGCACTCAGACAATTATGACCTCAAATCAAGAGATTTAGAACCATCAGTCTGTCAGAGCAACTAAGCCATTGAGTATAATAATACTCTTAGTGTACAATTATACTTGAAACATCAAATCTAAGCTAACAATTCTAAATAACCATAATGACCCACGCAGGGGTTCTAAAGGCTAATACTGAAACTTAAGTTCTCTTCCGCTCGGCTCAGATCTAGTCCACACCAAATGCGATCTATTGTTGGTTATCACCTGCGGAAAGGAAGTCAAAGGGGAGTGAGCTTTTGAGAGCTCAGTAAGGTCGCTCAAAGTTAGAAACTACGAAACAATTACAGATGCAATTCACAGATTTTCAAAAATATCATACTAGTTCGATCAATTATCATTACGATTTTCAGATACGATGCAAACAATCACAGATAATATTGAACATGAGAAATTACAAAGCCACACAGGCAATGCAGGGCAATCACTTAGCAAAGCCACAAGGGCGATGCTCATTAACACCTTCCACCGGCTAGTCCATCAAGGCACTAGCCCACACCAATACACTGACTAGTCCGTCAAGGTACTAGCCCACACCAACTCCCGCCAAACACACCAATGCAGAAACTCATGTCAATATGCAGAATGACAACAAATCGATAAATGCAACATGTTATTCAATGCTCGATGGACAATAAATATTGAGCACCGATAAGAGTTTCAATAAACGATTTTAAGGCTCAATGAAAGGTTTTTCAGGCAAGCAATGCGACTTTATCAACATAATAGAGTCCAAACGAATAATGGTAACAAATCAGAATAACATATGAAATCAAATAAGAGGAGTTTGGTTCGGATGAAAATCCCTTACCTCAGTCCAAGCTATGCACTGCTCAATGGCCTCGATACAAAATCCTTTGAATTAACCTAGGTCGGGCAATTTATTTATAAGAACGCTATCCACACTGATATATTGTAAATCTAATATAACTACCCACAATATACTCATTTCTCTACCTGAAACGACGAAATTCAAAGTAGTTTCCCACTCGATCAACCTAACCCGATACTCGTCACACTTCACGAGGCTCCGAAATATCTCAAAAATATTCTTATCATTCATTAAGCATTATTTATAACTTAATAGAGCATATGGGATAAAAATATAATTTTTGATTATTTTCGAATTAAAAATAATTTCCTTAAATACACTAAAAACCAATAAATTTCCATAATTGCTTCTAGCTGGAAATAAGGACTCAAACTTTTTTGTACAAGCCTTAATATATGTATAAAAATTATAGAAATAAAAACAGGATTTAAAAGGCACTAAAACTCTTTCTTTATTTTTTGTTTTGCTAAACTCATTGCGATATGGAAAATGATATCAAATCAACTTCAAAACTTGTTAAACTTTTACTGAGTCTTTCTTATAGTATAAAAACATTACTCTAATGTTTCCAAAACATTTTCATGGGTTTAAAGGCTCCAAAGAATTTTTATATGTCTGAACTTTCAGAAAATATAATAAATACATACGATATCAGAACAATATGAAATTGTCTCAGAAATTATAATATTGCACTAAGAATCATCCTATAAATTTTCAGAATTTTTGGACAAGCGTACAGTACCCAACAGCCACGTGGTACGACTGTTCAGGCACGGTGAACCACCTTTGCTGGTGAGACCCATCACTGTTGAACCTCCTCCTCCTTCTTCTTCTTCTTCTCTTCTGTCCAAACCCAGAACACTCACACACTATCGGCAGTCATGGCTACTCTCAAATACCCACATACTTCATGGCTATACAACATATTTTAAGAGCCTATACATTTGTGTTTGTGTTTAGGCCACACAAAAAATGTGCCCACAAAGCTGTGTGCAAGAAGCAACTCAACAGGGACTATATAACAATACTGGATACACACCCACTGCCTTGGATTTGTTCTTTTGTTCTGGTAGCCACCCCCTTCACCTGTATTACACATATATATATGGATATATCACACACACATGCACAATACTGTTCACTGCTACGCGGCTGCTCCATTCTCACAACAACCATCCCCTTGTCACACCACACACATGTATGTAATTATTTTACACATACCTTCACTCCCAAAACACACACAAAAACACTCCGTCAACACACCCACACAGAGACCCGTTTACACTCATATCTTATTTATTCACTCACACGGCAGTCCCATGGCTGTCCATGACCCGTAAGATTACATGACAAATCTGGTTATTCCTTCCCCATCGCAGCCACCTTATACCCCATAACCACAACCTTGCACTACATCATAAACACTCATTCACTGCCCTAAACCCACAGAAAAATCACATGGGTTCTCTCATGCCTCCCTCCTTAGACTTGTAAGCAATTTAAGCACTAGAGAGAGGCTGAAAGAAAACTTACCGGAAGATATTCGGTTGCCGAAAAACCCTTATGTTCTTCCCGTCTTATCTCTCTCTCCGTATCTCTACGTCTCTTTGTATCTTTCTTTCTCTCTGAATCTTCCCTGTTTCTCTGCAAGTTTCTCTCTCTCTCTCTCAGCCGAGTTTCAGATGAAAGGAGAAGACTATTTGGGGACGGCTGACCCTATAGTTGCTGTATATATGTAAAACCCTAGAGAAGTAAATTACCAAAACCCCCCAAAGTTTCGTTAATTATTTTAAATATACCCGAATCTTTTTATTGTTGCTAAAAGCTCCAAATAATTATTTACAATAAATATATTAGGAAAATTTTACCGGGGCCCCACTTCACTAATTGTCGCTAAAGGTGGCTACATAAAAATATCAACGCTAACTAAACAAAAATTCGTTGTTAAAAATACATACTTCCACATTAAGTATATATAAAGATGTATCGTCGCTTAAAGTTGCCGAAAAAAAGTTGTTCACGCTAATCGTCACTGAAGACCTCAATCAATATTACTTACAATTGCTATCCATAAGTTATGGTTCTTAAAATAAAATTTGTCGCTAACGGTCGCTACTTAAAATATTGGTGCTAACTAAAAATTTCATCGCCAAAATTTCTAATTAAAAAAATATCGACGCTAAAAATTTATTCGCAGGAGAAGAATATTTTTTTTTAATTAATTCGTTGAAAATGTCGGGGTGTTACAATGTAATATCTATCTCATTCTATATATTAGGATGTTCGCTATGTTGTTGATTAGGGTGAAAACTTGAGCTATGATATATCAATCTGTAATCTTGTTCTACACATCAGATTTTTGTCCTTCTCTTTAAATCAGTTCTGTGAGATCTTGGGCCTGTGCCTTAGCCTCACTTAGTGTGTGCTGTTCTTCTACATGGTATCAGAGCCGAATTAGTCAGCTGGTGTTTATTTTGACACAGTCAGTGAAGGAGGAAGGACTGAAGAACCTCTCTTTTTTTTTGTTGATTATTGTGTTGTGCAAGATGGACAATAACAGCAACTGTTTTACTCCATTTGGGGTGGAAAAGCTCAGCAACACCAACTACCAATATTGGAGGCTGTGTATGAAAGCTTATCTCCAAGGGCAAGATCTGGAGCATGAGATGCGGAAAGGCTTTGTTTGCCTTGAGATGCTCTGTTCACAAGGATCTAATAGAACATATTCGAGATCTTGAGAAACCAAAGGAAGTTTGGGAGACTTTAGAAAAGCTGTTTAAGAAGAAGAAGAAATCCAGACTTCAAATGCTGGAAAATGAGCTAGCAAACACTACCCAAGGTAATATGATTATTGCTCAATATTTTCAGAAATCAAAAGCATATGTTCAGAGATTTTAGAATTAGATCCAGAAGAATCAATAAGCGAAGCACGATTGCGTCGCTATCTTATGCGAGGAATAAAAAAAGAATACCTGCCATTCTTGACGTCTATTCAAGGGTGGGTCAATCAGCCTACCATTGTTGAATTGGAAAACTTGCTCATGAATCAAGAGGCTCTCGTTATGCCAATGGCAGAGTTCTCAATTTCTGATAAGGATGAAGCCTTATTTCTGAAAATCAAAATAGTTTCAGTCGAAAGTGGAAGCAAAAGAATATCAAGGAACAAGGTGTCAAGGATCAAGAAAGAAATCAACATAATAAAGATAAATGTATAAGGTGTCATAGGTGTGGCAGGTTGGGACATATTAAGAGATTTTGCAGGACAAAGCTTGGAAAGGGAAATGCTGGCACTTTCAAGATGGAAGGCAAGGAGGAGGAGAAAGGTCATCTTCAAGACTGGGATACATGTTTATCTGCCACCACTCTTGATGCAAGTGAATCCATCAAAGTACCAGTTCTTACTTCAATTGACAAAGATAACATGGGGGAAGGACTTGCTGCTATCAGTTACGAGAAGGATTGGATCATTGATTTAGGTTGTTCTCATCATTTAACTGGAGATAGTTCATTGTTCTCGCAGTGGAACGAGTACAAAGGAAACAAAGCAATTGTGACTGCTGACAACACAATTCATCCTATGGTTGACGAAGGTTGTGTCAAGGAGAAAGCCACTGAACAAGAGACAGACGTTGTCACTCTAAACAGTGTCTACCATGTTTCGGATATGACTAAGAAATTGGTTTCTGTTTCTCAAATTTCAAAATCTGGAAAGTATGTTCTTTTGGTCCAAATAATGTGCTAGTACTTGAGAACATAAGAAACCTTGATGCGGATGTTGTAGTTATTAAAGGAAAAAAGGTTAAATTCTTATTTGTCTAAGCAGCTAATGACTCTTATGTGGAGAAAACTGGTAAGAAAGATAATGTATCACTATGGCGTGCTCATCTAGCTCATGAAGGCTATGAAAGGAAATGTCTGCAAAAAATATTGTCGATGGATTGCCAAACTTGGGAAACTTTCACCATAATGTTGTTTGTGAAGGATGTCAATATGGTAAGGCGCATCGTCTTCCATTCGGTCATTCAATTGTAAAAAGTAAAAGACCTTTGGAGCTTCAATACAAGAAAAAGGACTTTTAGCGACAGAATATTCCGTCGTTAAAAGTCCACAATCCGTCGGGAAAGAGTTTTAACGATAGACCACCCTCCGTTGTCTACAACCCCGTCTCTAAAAGTTTTGTGATGGATTTTTACAATCCGTCCCCTAAAGTCCACCTTCAACGACGGACAAATAAACACAATTGCCGTCCGTCACTAATTCTATTTTTCGTATTTTAATTTATTTTCTTTTTTTGGTAATAATAATTTATTACATAAAAATTTATCAATGAAATTCCGTCGCTAAACGTTTGTCGTTTAAAACTTTAGTGACGGAAATTCCGTCGCAAAAACTCGTTCCTTTAAAATACTTAGACTTTTAGCGATGGAATAAAGTCCGTCGCTAAAAGTCAAACTAATTTGAAATATATATATATATATATATATATATATATATATATATATATATATATATATATTAATACCTAAACCTATAATCACAATCCAACAATAAAATGTATACAAAATTCAAGACACGGGAGTGGGGTACATTAATAGGGGGCGCACGGGAGCGGGATACAAAGTGCTAGAAGGGGAAGGGCTGATCAGGGTTCGGCGAGTCCCGGGGCATGTCCAGCACCAGTGCTCTGCATGTAAAGGTACAGACGCATTAATTAGTGTTCACTAATTAAACGTATATAATGGTTGTACCTGATTATGCGCCGTGGTCATCTTATAAACCTCCACAGCAATGCGACGGACCTCATCCTCATGTAACAACGAGCGCTCCACGATCAGTGTCTGCATCTGTGGAGATGCAGCAGGGGATGGGGACGCTCCTATCACGGCACGTGCAGTCATACTGGGGAGGCCGCATAATTAAAATTGATTGCCCCTACATGCTTATCAATGTGCTTTTAACTTGTTTATTACTTTGAACCATAGTCGCAGGATTCTCTTAGGTAGGCCGCAAATCTCCCTGCGATCGTGAACTAAGTAGTCTAAGATCTCTCATCTCACTCACTCTAATTTACTGTTAATTTAAACTCTGATTAGCCCTTATTAAAACTGATTAACCCTAATTTACTGTTAATTTAATCTCTAATCAGTCCTAATCACTGCCCATTAACCTAATTAGACCCTGATTGTCCTGATAAATCGTAGACAAAATCCTAACTAAACTCAATTAGGGTAATTAACTATAATATGTTCTAATTATGCTCAACTAGCCCTAAGTAGCCCGAATTAACTCGAATTAATCCCTGAATAACACTAATTGAGTCTAGTTAAATGCAATTAACTGTAATCAACCCTAAATAGCTTGAATTACCCTTATTGCTCCTAATTAATGCATTAACTTGGCATTTTCACCTTAATTAGGTATTATCTATTTAGGTTTGATAGAAAATCATTTGGTTATAGTGAACTTGAGCAGAGAAAATCATCATCCAAAAATTTTAAATATCTAACGATCCACCAAATCGGGATTCTCGAGTAAACTCGGTGCTTTTGATTGGTAAATGAAATAATGGACTCAAAAATTTCCCGTTAGCTCGTCATGTTGAACTATCTCGTCTAAGATCTTATCTTCCGGGACTTCAGATAACACTTTTGGCTCAAAACTCTCCATGTCTGGAGAAGAGAAGACTTTTTGAGACAAAAGATCTTTCTCTGCTTGTCGCAAATGTTCTCTGCCCTCCGTTATTCCTGAGGTAATTAGATGATAAATACACAGTTTTCTTCAGACCGATCCCATATGCCCGACATATGGTTTGCCTTTCAACTGATGGATTGCAACAAATATTAAGCAACACAAATCTCGATGCCCTAACCAAATTTATGCCCTACATAGCTTGCCTTTCAAACCTTATTTAGCTCGAATTAGCCCTCATTAGTATTAACCCTATTTAGCTCATATTAGCCCTAATCGGCCCTTGGTTGGGCGTCGAGAGTTGTTTGCTTGAAATTGATTGGAACCCATTAGTTGAAAGGTAAGTCATATGTCGGGCATACAGGATTGGTAAGAAAAAAACTGTGTAAATATACCATCTAATTACCTTAGGAATAATGGAGACCAGGAAATGTCTGCGACAGGCTGAGAAAGACATTTAATTTGTCTATGAAAGTCTTCTTTTTTGCAGACATTGAGAGTTGCGAGCCAAAAGTGTTATCTGAAGTCTCAGAAGATGAGATCATAGACGAGATGGTTTAACATGACACATTAAGGGAAAATTTTAAGTCTATAACTTACGAACCAAAAGCACCAGGTTTACTTAAGAATCCGAATTTGGTGGATCGTTAGATATTGAAGATTTAGGAATGATTTAATTTCTCTGCTCAAGTTCACTATAACCAAATGATTTTGTACCGAACCTAAATAAATAATAGCTAATTAAGGTGAAAATACCGAGTTAATGTGTTAATTAGGGATAATTAGGTGATTCGAGCTATTTAGGGTTGATTACAGTAAATTGTGTTTAATTAGACTCAATTAGTGTTATTTAGGAATTAATTCGGGTTACATAAGGCTAGTTGAGCCTTATTAAAACATATTACAGTTAATTACCCTAATTGGGTTTATTTAGGGTTTGTCTACGATTTATCAGGACAATCAGGATTTAATTAGGTTAATCAGTGGTGATTAGGGCTGATTAGAGATTAAATTAACAGTAAATTATGGTTAATTAGGTTTAATCAGTTTTAATTACAGCTAATAAGGTTAATTTGAGCTAAATAGAGTTAATGCTAATGAGGGCTAATTCGACCTAAATAAGCTTAATTGGGTTTAATAAGACTTAACTATTGTTAATTAGGGTTTAAGTAAGAGCTAATTTAGGTTAATTAGAGTTAATGTGTTAATTAGGGTTAATTAGATTGAGTCACTTTAGAATTCGTTGAGTTCGTTCGCAGAGTTGATATTGTCCGACCTGTGATTGAGTCCAGGGTTTAAGTATATAGTTAGGGTAAGATTGTACTTAGGATAATTATTATTAAATAGGAATATATTATTACGGTTTAAATTAAGTTTAGTTAGGGTTAATTAGGATTACCTAGGAATGTATTAGGGGTTAATCGGGGTTAATTGAGGATTAATCGGGGTTAATTGTGTTTACTTAGGATTAATTAGGGTTATTTAGGTTTAATAATAGTTAATTACGGTGAATCAAAGTTAATTACAGTTAATCATGATTAATTAGGGTTGATCAGGGTTAACTAGGTTTAATTAGAGTGAATCAGGGTTAATTATAGTTAATTAAGGTTACATAGGGATGTGTTAGGGGTCAATCAAAATTATTTTCTTACAGTTACTCTTTGTGGAAGGATTCAATTTCCATGTGACTCCCAATTACCAATCAATGGGGCTAAGGCATCAGTTTCTAAAACTTCACATTACAACATTAATTCTGGAAATCAGAAAGAACACTTCGACATCAGAATAACTTGAAAAAGATAATTCTAATTAACTATAATCAAAATAATTCAACAAGTTATAGCAAATGCCAAGAATATAGCACTATGCAGGGCATGGTGGATTGATGAAATAGGGATACTACAGATTAATTGAGGGTTTAGTGTACTATGTAAAATCTACATAACCATAGGCATGTAAGTTTTGCATTTAATGGAATAAAAGACATTTCACAAAAAATTAAATCAGAATAATTCTAACATGTACTTCGAGTAATTTGGATGTACTTAGGCTTTATTAGGCTAATTCGGATGTAATTCGAGTAATTTGGATGTACTTAGATTAATTAAGCTTCGTTAGGGGTAATTAGGGTTTATCTGGGCTAATTAAATTTTAATTAGGATTTATGGTTTAAGGTTAATTGGTTCAACTAGGATTAATTAGGGCTAATTAGGGTTTATTAGTTCAATTAGGGTAAATCAAGATTAATTAGGGCTAACTGGTTCAATTGGGTTGAATCTGAGTTAATCATAATTAATTAGTTCAGTTAGGGCTAATCAAGTTTGATAGGGATTAATTTGTTCAATTAGGGTTACTCGGGGTTATTTACTATTAATTGGCTAGATTAGGGATAATCAGGGTTAATTTGGTTCACCTAGATTAATGGCTAATTTGCTATTAGTTTAGCATGCCATTGTGGTGGTAACTCCGACGATCGTGACATTAGCTTCCATTCGATCATAGTTTGATCCAGATGGAACAAAATACCAAATTGACTCAAGATATCAGACATAGCCCCAATCCTTAACAAACCCTAAAATTCCAACACACCCAGCTCAAACACTTATACTACAACTTTAACATACAGAAATCACAAGGAAAAAATACACAGATAGAAGTGCAAAGCCTCATTCATCAATCTGCTACTAGAAAAGATGACAATCTCAACAAAATTGCTAATACCATCAATGAAATCAATAAGACAATAGATGACAATCTCAACATGCTTCTACAGGGAAAAAGCTAAATTTATCTGTTGGTTAACCTAATGACAATCTCAAATAGCAGACTATCATAGAGATTCAAGCATTTAACACTCAAAGGCTGAATGTGCTCATCAACAAAACTTAAAGGCATCTAACATCAATTGGCATCAAACAGTGTGGTATCTGACATGTCAAGACAAATAAAATCGCGGAAGATTTGAGAGATGGAGGCGGTGGTAGATGACATACCCGGCACAGTAATAGATCTGCCAGAGAAAGGCAACAGTGTTGCTAGATGGGCGGAGAGGGGGTGGTAGCGTTGCGACGTATGCCTTGTCGTATGTTCATATGCGATTGAAAAAAAGAGATGGAGGCAGTGGTCGGTGGCCGGTGGAGGTGATGGAGGCTGTAGGCTGTGGAGCTGAGAGAATAGAAAAATCAAGGATTTTATGACAGGACTTTTGGCAACGGAATATTTCATTGCTAAAAGTTTGTCGCTTAAAGCATATTTTTTAGACATTTAGCAACGGAAAATGTCATCACTATAACACTTTTTAGCAACGAAATGTTTAGCAACGAGATGATTCCGTCGCTAGAAAAAAATTAAAAAATGTTATCAAAAATTAGAAAATTTTTAAAACTTTTAAAACTTTTAGCGGCAGAAAAGCCGTCGCTAAAACTTCATCGGTAAAAAGACGTCCGTAAAGGTTTTTACCAACAGATGTACCCGTCGCTAAAGACTTCTTGCGACTGACTTTTAGAAACGGTACATTCCGTTGCTGAAGGTGACTTATAGCGACGGAATTGCTTTCGTCTCAAAAAATCCTTTTTCTTGTAGTGCTTATTCATCCTTATTTGTTAGGCCCATGTAAAACAGCAAGTTGTTGTGGATTTCGTTATATGCTTGTTCTTGTTGATGACTATTCAAGGTTCTCATGGGTGTATTTCTTGAAAGAAAAGTCAGAAACTTTATCGTATTTTAAAATTTTCAAGACAAAGGTTGAAGTAGAACTCCAAAGAAGAATAAGATGTTTAAGAACTGACAATGGAGGCAAATACATGTCAGATCAGTTTCATGAATTTTGTGATAAGAATGGGATTCAAAGGCAAATGTCATGTGCTGGGACATCACAGCAAAACGGAGTTGCAGAGCACAAGCTAAGACATTTGGCAGAAGTTTTTAGGAGCTGGATTTATGCAAAAAAATCTGCCAAAACAGTTGTGGGCTAAAGCTATGCAATGTGCACACAATGTTATTAATAGATTGCCTTCGAGATCCATTGACATGAGAACTCCATATGAGCTGGTCTACAAATCTAAACCATAAGTTGCTTATTTCAAAGTGTTTGGTTCAATGTGCTATGTTCATGTGCAGGATCATTTTAGAACCAAATTAGATGCAAAAGCAAAGAAGTGCATCTTTGTTGATTATGATCTGTGTAGAAAAGGCTGGCGGTGTATGGATGCAGAAACACGCAAAATCTTTACTTCACGTGATGTCATTTTTTATGAAGTCTCTTCATATTATAAACATCACATATCAGCCCCCTCTTTTGCATCTTTGTTTGATGAAAATAAAATGCAGATTCAAAAAGGTCTCTCAAACTCTCAAGATGAGTCACCTTCGTCTTCCTCTTCAATTCTGTTTAGTGCAAAGTGGGATGAGATGTCTCAAGATGATGATGGTGAAAAAGAAAATGAAAAAGAATCTGCCCATAAATGAGGAACTCCAGCTTCGTAGATCAACCAGAGATCCAAGTTGCCAGCAAGATATAAGGATTTCTCGATGGAGAAAACGTATTGCCATATTTGTGAGTGTTTCTTTGTTGGGCCAATAGATGAATGTGAGTCATCATCTTATGAACAAGCCAAGGGTCTTACAGAATGGGAGGCTACAATGGAAGAGGAAATGACAGCACTTCAGAAAAATGAAACTTGGGATTTAGTTCCTAAACCAATGGAGTTCAACCCATTTCTTGCAAATGGGTTTACAAAGTTAAGAGAAAGGCCGACGGTAGCATTGACAGGTTCAAGGCAAGACTTGTGGCTTGAGGTTTTTCTCAAAAGTTTGGCTTGGATTATGCTGAAACCTTTAGTCCTGTTGCAAAGATGACATCAATTCATGTTGTCTTAGCTATAGCGGCATCTAAAGGATGGAACCTTTGGCAATTGGATGTAAAGAATGCTTTCCTGTATGGTGAGATTGTTCGAGAGATTTACATGGAGCAACCACCTAGTTTTCAATCTAGAAACTTTCCAGATTACGTCTGCCGACTTAAGAAGGCACTCTATGGATTGAAGCAAGCCCTTCGAGTTTGGTATGGAAAAGTTGCTCAATACTTAACTTTTTGTGGTTACATTGCTTCAAATGCTGACACAAGTTTGTTCGTTAAGAAGAATGCTAAAATGCATGTTCTAGTTTTATTGTATGTAGATGATATGGTAGTTACAGGTGACAATGAGCAAGAAGTTTCTAAGCTTATAGAAGAGCTTGCAATTCGGTTTGAGATGAAGAACCTTGGAAGAATTCATCACTTTCTTGGGTTGGAGGTGTCAATATGCAAGGATGGCATTTTTCTCTCACAAGCTTGATACTTACAGGATATTCTAGTGAAATTCAAAATGGCAGATTGCAAAGAAGCAAGTACTCCAATGGATGAAAACCTAAAACTTAATATAAATGAGGAAAAAAAGCTTCCTGATGCTTATCCCTACATAAAGCTTGTTGGAAGCCTGCTATATTCAACTATTAGTAGACTTGACATTTCATATTTAGTTGGAGTAATTAGCCAATTCATGCAAAAGCCTAGGAAGTCTCATCTTGATGCTGCTAAAAGAATACTACGTTATCTTAAGCACACAAAATCTTATGGGTTGTTCTATAAGAGGGATGCGACTCTCTTTCTCTCTCTCTCTTAGGCTTCACAAATGTTGATTGGGCTAGAGATGCATCATCACGGTGATCAACTTTCAGCTATATTTTCAATCATGGATCAACAGTTATATCTTGGAGCAGCAAAAAGTAAGCTACTACAACATTATCAAGCACAGAGGCTAAATACAATGGTGCTACACTTGCTACACAAGAGTGCACATGGTTAAGGAGGTTTGTCAACGACATTGGCCATCTTATTGACAAGCCAGTATAGATTTATTGTGAGAATTTGAGTACTATCTGTTTGGCTTCAAATCCAACATTTCATGCAAGAACGAAGCACATAGAAATTTATTATCATTTCATTCGAGAAAAGGTTTTGGAAGAGCAAATTGATCTTGTCAAAGTTGATACGAATGAGCAGGTTGCTAATTTGTTTACCAAAGCCTTAGCTCAGTCTAAGTTTGAGAAGTTCTGAGCAAGACTTGGTCTAGTCTCCCAAGTTAGCACAAAGGGGGGATGTTAAAGTGGTTGTGCTAACCTCAAGTGAGTATAGTTTGTCTTAACAACAAAAAATCCAAGGATATAGAAACTTGTAGAAACTCTAGGCTCCAGATGGTTATAGAAACATGTCATAGAGCCTTGTGCTGTGGTCTTTATCATAATAGTTGGAATCCGCATTTAGTGAGTTGTCTGTGTAATAGCTATCTCATTCTATATATTAGGATGTTCTCTATATTGTTGATTAGAGTGAAAACTTGAGCTGTGATATATCAATATGTAATCTTGTTCTACACATCAAATTTTTGTCCTTCTCCTTAAATCAGTTCTGTGAGATCTTGGGCGTGTGTTCTTAGCCTCACTTAGTGGGTGCTGTTCCTCTACACAAATAAATTTTTTTTGAAAGATCCCAGCAATTCAGACAATCTCATTTGTTGGGACTTGGGAGAAATAAGTTAATGTGGAACCTTCCAAATCACAGTCACAATTGCACTTTTCAGCCCCCTCTCACGACATCTAGCCCACTATAAATCAGCTGATCTTAATACGCAAAGAGAAGCCACATAGAGAATCCCAACATCACCCTAATCTTAGTTCCACAATCTGTAGACAATGGGACCCACGACACATATAGTAACTAAGGATTATGTACTATGTGGATAAGGGCTAAGTATCTATTTTGGATGGGCAGCACTGACAGAATCAACAAGAAGTCTAATTTCAATAAAGAACTTAGAACATAAGGTCCATGGTTTGGAAATTAGAACTCCCTTCCACAATAACTCACATGCAAAACCAATTTTATCTAGTTGAAAGGACTGCGATTCATGCCCCGCGATGCATCAAAAAGGTAATTTTCTTTGCTTACTCAAATTTCAGGGTTGTCGTGTCAGGGATTTATCCTGTAAAATCCCTATACGCATTCGCATTAAGAAGAGATCCACCATGGCAGGGCTATAGGAAGGAGCTGCAGAGAAGGAGTTGACAAATTGAAGGTCATCAAGAAAAGAGAAGCTGGGCAGGTGAAGTCCACGCATGAGTCCAAGAAGGGTGAACCAGGCGCGTGAGTCTCAGAATCATTTCAACTACCAAGGCGCGTGAGACTCACATGGAGGGAAATATTAATGAAGATTTGCTGAGTTGGCTGAGACATTAAGGAAGCATTAACACTAATGAGAGAGACAACTTGCTGAGTTCAAGGGTGATCCTTGCCTGAACCAAATTGTCTTCTTTTATTTTTATTTCTTTGTTTTTTATTTTTGGTATTGTATTTTTCTGTTTCAAGAAAATCAGGGGGTTGGTTGCAACCCCTTAAGATGCGTAGTGCAGAGAGGAGGAATCATTATGTTAATGAAATTTAGAGACTCTCTCTCTCTCTTTCTCTCTCTCTCTCCCATTCTCTCTTCTTCTCATCCTTTTCTATCTTTGGCCAAGAAATTGGATTTCTCGACCTGAGAAATTCATCACAAAATTCTTTTAAAATTACAGAAGATTCAAGTTCAGTAGCTTGAATCTAACATTTGGTATTCAAAGCAGGTTTAAATTCCTCTCAAAATCAAACTCAAAAACTCATCAAACCAATACCAATGGGGTACAATACCAGGCAAGGGAAACAACACCAGTTGGATGAGCATGTGAGCTTTATGGAGGCTCAGTTCGCAGACCATTTCAGTGCCATCGACGACCAGCTAATGAACCTGAAGGAAACCATTTCTGAGCTACCAGAGCTTAGAGCTTCAGTTGAACACTTGAGGGAAGAATTACTTGTGGTGAGGCATTCTCTAGCTGTGATGCATATTTTGATGCAACAATTAGTTAACATTCGAGAGGGAGAGAGCTCAAATTCCAGACAAGTTAGGCTACCCAAGGGACCTGAACTCACACATGAGGAATATACCCAGACAAAAATTGATAAGTCATTCCCAAAACTCCCTAAATTAGACTTTCTTAGGTTTAATGGGGAAGATTCTTATGGTTGGGTGAGGAAAGCAGATTTTTTTTTAATTTAACCCGATTGATGAACAATATAAAGTAAGTTATGCATAAATTCACTTTGACGGTCAAGCAGAATTCTGGTTTAGTACATATACAAAGGCCAAAATGAGAGTAACATGGACTGACTTTGTTAAGGACCTCAATGCTAGGTTTGCTAGCCTGTTTAGAGAAAGTATAGTTGGATAGTTTCACAAGTTGAGACAAACTTCTATTGTGGAAATTTATTACAATGAGTTTGAAGCCCTAAGGTCTATGTTGGTCAGTGAAGGTTGTAAGTTTGATGAGGGGTATTGCATACAAAGTTTTGTGGGGGGATTAAGGGATGACATAAGGCTGGAAATTGAAAATTTGAGCTCTATGATTTATCTAGGGCAATCTAACTGGCTAGAAAATAGGAAGCTAGTGTTCAAAACTCTTGGCATAGCCCCAGAACTGTGGTCAAACCAAGCTTACTTCCTACCTACCTCAATTTTGCAAAAACTCCGGTCACTAATTCTATTTTGAGACCAAAAACATTGTTGACCAACCCAAACCCACCTTCAAATCCTATGTTACCCAATGCTCACCATAAAGGCCTACTTTCTACACTACCAGCCCCCTCCCCCCTAAAAGGATGACCATGGGATACATTGATGACATGAGAAGAAAGGGGCTCTGTCACTAGTATGATGAGGTGTTTACACCTGTCCACAATTGCAAACATAAACAAGTGTCAATGCTAGTGGTTGATGAGGAGATAGAGGGAGACCTCTCCCCCCTGTGTATGAAGAGGAAGACCTAATAACTGAAGATGTGGAAACTAAGGATAGGAATGAAAAGGTTGAAATCACAGTGAATGCTATTACTGGGAGCTCAACCCACAATACTTTCAAATTATGGGGCCAACATAATAAAAAGACCTTCTCAATTCTCATTAACACAGGGTCCACCCATAATTTAGTGGACCCTGCTACTGCTACTAGGCTTGGATGTGTTCTTACCCCCATTGAGACCATGACAATCATGCTAGCTGATGGCAACAAGGTGGAAAGTGATGAAATGTGCCAGGATTTTTCATGGACATTGTAAGATATTGAGTTTAAATCAAACATGATGGTTCTGCCATTAGGAGGGTGTGAGTGTGTTTTGGGCATTTAGTGGTTGAAAAAATTGGGACAGATGCAGTTTGACTTTCAAGAGATGACCATGACCATCAATAGTGAGGGAAGACCAATTACATTACATGGGGGCAATGGCAAAACATAATTGAAATTATTGTTAGCTGCATGTATGTTTAAATATTTAGCCCATAACCCAGGCTCCTTATATGGTCAAATCTACACCATTACTACCATGTCAACCAAGGAAACATGTGAGCCACAACTTACAGCTCTATTTCACAATTTTGCTGATGTTTTTGTTGAGCCAAGGGGCTTACCACCAAAGAGGCCACATGATCACCATATAGCCTTATTCCTAATGCCACACCTATTAGCTTCAGACCTTATAGAATGCCATATGCACAAAAAACAGAAATGGAAAAGATAGTGCATGAAACGTTGGATTCTGGAATTATGCAACCAAGTTCTTCACCTTTCAGCTCCCCTGTGCTATTGGTGAAAAAAAAGGATGGCACATGAAGGATGTGCATAGACTCTAGGGGACTCAACAAAATCACCATCAAAAATAAGTTTCGTATCCCTGTTGTAGATGACTTGTTAAATGAGTTGAATGGAGCTTAATTTTTCACCAAATTAGACTTAAGAAGTGGCTACCATCAAGTGAGAGTGAATCCTGTAGACATCCACAAAACATCCTTCTCTACTCATTTTGGACACTTCGAATATAATGTGATGCCCTTTGGGCTGACAAATGCCCCTGCTACTTTTCAGTCTGTGATGAATGATGTGTTCCAACCATATCTTAGGAGCTTTGTTCTAGTATTTTTTTGATGATATACTAGTCTATTGCAAATCTTACAGTGAGCACTTAAAGCACCTAGCCTTGGTGCTAGAAACTCTGAGGCAGCACCAATTATTTGTTAAGTACTCCAAGTGTTCTTTTGCAACTCAAGAAGTGGAGTACTTGGGGCATATTAATACCAAGCATAGGGTTTCAGCAGACACAAAGAATATTAAAGCCATGACTGCTTGGCCTTTACCCATGACCCTTAAGTAGCTTAGAGGGTTTCTTGGACTAATTGGCTACTACAGAAAATTCATCCAGAATTATGGAATTATCAGTAAACCATTGACCACGCTGCTACAAAAGAACAATTTCCATTGGAATCCTGAGGCAATCCAAGCTTTTGAAGCTCTCAAAAAGGCCATGGTAAGTGTAACTGTGATGGCCTTACCAAATTTCTCAGCACACTTTATGATTTAAGTTGATGCGAGTGATCAAGGTATGAGGGATGTACTTATGCAATCAGGTAAACCAATAGCTTTCTTCAGCAAAGCTTTTTGGGCCTAGAGCAATATATGAGAAATAATTAATGGCATTAGTGCTGGTAGTATTGCATTGACACACTTCTTAAGCACCCAACCCTTCATTGTACTCACAGACCATTGTAGTCTTAAATATTTATTAGGTCAAAGGGTGACCTCACTACTACAACAAAAATGTCTATCCAAATTGCTTGGGTTCACCTTTAAAATACACTATAAGGCTGGAAATAAGAACAAGGCTGCAGATGCATTATCAAGAATTCCACATGAAGATCAAGAGGTAGGAAGTTGTCTGGCAATCTCACAAGTCACACCACCATGGATTACATAACTTCAAGACAATTATGATGAGGATCAAGACATCCAACAATAACTGCAACAACTTATTTTGGATCCTTATGCTACGTCTGAGTATCAATTAGAACAGGGAACTCTCAAATATAGAGGAAAGCTCTGTGTTGGTAACAAGGGGAACCTAAGACAACATATCATACACACCTTGCACTCAACAGGAATTGGAGGTCATTCTAGAGTAACAGTTACCTTGAAGAGAATTGCTACCTTATTTTATTGGCCTTCGCTCAGGAAAAATGTCAAAAAGTGGGTACAACAATGTGAGGTGTGTCAGCAAAATAAGGCTGAACAAGTGGCCAGCCCTGGATTATTACAACCATTACCTATTCCAACCTAACTTTGGAGTAGTGTTTCTATGGACTTCATTGAAGATCTACCAAAATATGACAACAAGGAGGTCATACTTGTAGTGATGGATAGGCTTAGCAAATTTTCATGCTTCATTGCTCTCACTCATCCCCACATAGCTCAACAAGTAGCTCAAGTCTATTTTCATCAAGTTTTTAAATTGCATGGAACTCCAGACAACATCATTATAGATAGGGAAAATGTCTTCCTAAGTCAATTTTGGCAAAAATTGTTTCAACTGTTGGAGACCAAGAGAGTTTGAGCATTGCCTATCATCCACAGAGTGATGGGCAAACTCAGAGGGTGAATCAATGTTTAGAAACTTACCTAAGGTGTTTTTGTGAAGATGGGCCAAAAACTGGGAGCAAATGGCTAACCCTAGCAGAATATTGGTTCAATACATCTTATCATAGTGCAATTAGGATGACACCATTTCAGGCTTTATATGGCTATAGTCCTAGACCCCTCAATTTGGGAGTTAATGAAACCACCCATGTGGCCTCAGTTGATTCTTACATGGCAGACAGGGCCAAAGTACTCAACCTTTTGAAGAACAACCTGATTCTTGCAAGGGAGAGGATGGAATTTTATGCAGATAAGAAGAGGAGTGAGAGAAGTTTTGCTGTTGGTGATATGGTTTATCTTAAGCTGCAGCCATACAAACAAAGTAGCTTGGCACTTAGGAGAAATCTGAAGCTGTGCCCTAAGTACTATGGACCTTATGAAGTGCTTGCAAGGGTTGGAAATGTTAGTTATAGACTTAAACTGCCACCTGTAGCACAAATTCATCCTGTGTTCCATGTATAATTACTTAAGGCAGCTATGGGCAAGCAAGAGATATGATCTTCTACTTTGCCTCCTACAAATGATGAAGGACAGGTGATTATTGAACCTACAAAAATTATTGACCACAGGATGATTAAAAGAGGTTCTTCTCATGTGCCCCAAGTTTGGTGGGATGGACAAATCTACCAAATAGTGATCTCACTTAGGAGTATTGGGATGTGATCAAGAAGAAATTTCTAGCTTTCACAGCAGAAGTGGAGGAAATTTTTGAAAGGGGAGGGAATGTCAAGGATTTACCCTGTAAAATCCTTGTACGCATTCACATTACGAAGAGATCCACCATGGGAGGGCCAGAGGAAGGAGCTGCTAAGAAGGAGTTGACAAAATTGAAAGTCATCAACAAAAGAGAAGCTGATCAAGTGAAGTCCAAGTAGGAGTCCAAGAAGGGTGAACCAGACGCGTGAGTCTCAGAATCATTTCAACTACCAAGGCGCGTGAGACTCACATGGAGGGGAATATTAATGAAGATTTTCTGAGTTGGCTGAGTCATTAAGGAAGCATTAACAGTAATGAGAGAGACAATTTGCCGAGTTCAAGGGTGATCCTTGCCTGAACCAGATTATCTTCTTTTATTTTTATTTCTTTGTTTTTCATCTTCGGTATTGCATTTTTCTATTTCCAGAAAATCAGGGGATTGGTTGCAACCCCTTAAGATGCGTAGTGAAGAGAGGAGGAATCATTCTGTTAATGAAATTTAGAGGCTCCCCCCTCTCTCTCTCTCCCCCCTGTTCTCTCTTCTTCTCATCCTTTTCTATCTTTGGCCAAGATATTGGATTTCTAGACCTGATAAATTCATCACAAAATTCTCTTAAAATTACAGAAGATTCAAGTATAGTAGCTTGAATCTAACATGTCAACACCAAGATCATTGCAGAATGTACTTGCAAATTCATCAGGGTCCCTTTCAAAGTTGTTCAAGTCCTGAAATTCATTCATTGAGACTTCAGTATGTCAAGAACTCACACAAAACATACTAGTGTAAGCTTCATATAACGTTCATCAAGAAAACAAATTTACTTACCAACAAAAACTGATCTTTTATTAAAAAAAAATAAAAATTCACGCAAAGATCAAGCCGTGATCATTAGGAGGGAAAGATGAGATGTCCAACATCAATTACAAGGTGAAAATGAAATTTAGGCAAAATGATATGAACAAAGATCCATACATGCATTTTTTCCCCTAGAGGTTAACATACTAGAGCAAAGAACATCATGAGATGACCAAGGCAAACCTTGATCGGGACAATCTTCTTGCCAATGTACATATCTTGCCCTTCAAAAGATCGAAATGCTGCTGACTGCGCCTAAAATGATTTACGAATCAAAAGTAGTGCCGATGAAATTTAGTTCAAGATGTTACTTTGTCATACAATTTGATGTACTATCTATACAAGTTTATTGGTAGGCAAGTGTTACTTTCAATTGCAAAATCTCAAGACTCGAGCTATAAGGAAGCATAAAGTCATAGATGCATAATCCTAGTTATATCTTTTAACAAAATAATGATAGTGATGTCCAGGTTAAATCCACTAGTCCTAACCTGATTTTTTTTATACATAGACATGGGGTCATGGGAGTGGGGGATGACGGTGCTGGTGCTGGTCATGCTTGAGGGATGGACAGAGATTGTGGTGGGTTCGGTGGTTGGGAAACTAGGGTAAGGGAATACATCATGTTCTCGAAGACGAAAGGCAAAATGGAGACGTGTGAAACTTTGTATGAATTGTAGATAAAGATACACATATATACATGTACACATATACTAATTTACATACACAGGATCTGATCCATGGCCCATGTAGGACACTTTGCTAAGTGTTCAACTCATCTATAAAGTATAAACAGTAAAATTATTTCTTATGAAAATGCCCTTACACGCCTAACCTCTCTATCTTAAAAGTCTCATTTATTTTTAACATGTTTTTACACATTTTCATTACCAAAATGCCACCTCAAATATTCAATATTACCAGCCACGCACACGCCACCTCCAAGCGGTGCCATACTTAAAAGAGGAAAAAAACCCGCCTTTTCTCTAACGTCAATCTTTCTCCCTCCTCACATACACTCATGTTGCCTCAACAAGGACGTGCGAAGAATCATCTTCATAGAAGAACCATTCGCACATCAAACGGTTCCTGCTTTCTGGGATTCGTATTTGAACTTTTTCCTACATAACTTCATCTACAGGTCAGTTTTCGAGGTAACATAATCACATTTCTTGACTCAATTAACAAAAAAAGTCTACTCTTGCATTTGATTCTTCTACACATGCATTCTGTTCTTCCAGGAGATGTTTATCTATGGCACATTTGATCATTCCATGCACGTGCAATTACTTCCTTCACCACCATTATAAAACCCCGATAATTTTTTCTGATTTATTTAAAAATTTTAGCGGCAAATATATTTTTACTTAGGGCCGATATTTTTATTTAGCAACTTTTAGTGACCAAAATTTTAGTTGGCATCAATATTTTCATTTAACAAATTTTAGCGGCTATTAGTGAATCGGGGTTGGGTAACAACCCATTAAATTCTTTTAGTACACTAATCTTTCATAAATAATTATTTGGACCTTTTCACGATAATAAAAAGATTCGGGTAACATTTAAAATAACTAACAAAAGTATAGGGGTTTTTGGTCATTTTTCCTTTTAGGGTTTTATATTTATACCTTGATTATGAAAGAGAGCAGCCGTCTAAGCTCTCTTCTCTACATCTAATTCGATTGAGAGATGAAGGGAGATTACACACACACACACATAGGGGGAAAAAGAGGGGGGAACTCGAAGAAGAATTTTTCTGGCGACCAAATTTCTTCCGGTAAGTTATTTTTAGCCTTGTCTCTCTAGTTTTCTCTCAATGATTTAAGAGATTAATGGGTAACTGTGAACGGGTGTATAATCAATGTGCCTTCCATGCTTTAATGAGAGAATTGTGGGTGCAAGAGAAAGAGAGAATAACTGTGAGATTGCTGTGGTTCAACGTGTGTGTTGCACATGAAGTGGCTGCCATGGGTATATGCTCCGACATAGCCATGGTTTTTCCAAGGGGAGCACTAGAGCAACCTTGGAGAGAGAGGAAGGAGGGGCTACCTTGGGTTAGATCTGTGTGATATGGTGTGGGTTTGTGAAAGTCTTTGTGTGGGAAAGAAAAGAAAGGGGCCACTACCGTGAGGCAGTGGGCATCGCTGTGATGCGTTATGTTGGATGTATGTGTGATCGTGTAACTTGTGACAATTGGTGTAATGGGTCTGCCGTGAGTTTAGTCTGTGGGCTGTTGATGCATTGGTTTGGGAATGCCATAGTGATGCATGAGGGAGCTGTGAAGGAGATGTAATTCAAACAACCATTATATGCTCATAGACTTGTGTGTAAGGGCTTAGAGAGAGAGAAAGAGGACAGCCATGGAGGGCTGCCAATTGAATTTCGTGTGAGTATTTGTATGGGACTTTAAGGAATGACACAAAAAGAAAAAGGGGAGACCCACTGCCGTGAGGCAGTGGGTGTGGGAGGAATGGATGAAAATGTGTGTAGTAATATGTGTATATAGTGTGTTTGCATGACTGTGTGTGTATGCGCGCACGCGTGCATGCTTGAACTTGTGTGTGCGTGTGTGCGAGAACTGGGTGTGTGAGTGCAGGGACACCCAAGGTAAATTGTTTTAATGAGTGTACTGTGAACATTTGTGTGTGAGGGTGTGCTCCTGTAAGTGTAAAGAGTGTCTAGTGCAGGTGTGTGGGTCTGTGTGTGTGTGCAATATTTATTTATATGTGTATGTAGTGGGTTGAAAAAAAGGTAGAAAAATGGGTTGTAAGTTTGTAACGTGTGTAAATGGGCGTGTGAATATATATGCAGGTGGTGATGTGCATGTGAGATTGTGTGTTTATAAGAGAAGGGAAGTGCTGAAGCAATTAAGGTATGGATGCGTATTAGTTGCGCGCATGTGTGTGTGTTCACAGGTTAGTGTTAGGTACAATGCGAATATTTGATAGTATACGGAATTAGTACGTAAAACTTTACAATATAATACGTTTGGCCATATTAGAATTCGTGAAAAAATTTTATAATTTTCTGAAATCGTATGTATTTTTAATATTTTCGGTAAGTTCAGACATATAAAATTCTTTTAAGGCTTCAGAATCGTGAAAATGCTTGAAAAAATTAGAGTAATATTTTTATAGTAGAAGAAAGGCGCAGTATAAATTTGGTGATTTTTGGAGTTGATTTATTAACATTTTACGTATTGCATTGAATTTAGCAAAATAAAAAAATAAAGAAATAGTTTTAATGCCTTTTAAATTCTGATTTTTATTTCAACAATTTTTTTTACATATATTAAAACTCTTAGAAAAATTATGAGACTTTATTTTTAGCTAGAAGAAATTATGGCTATTTATGGGTTCTTATTGCATTTAAAGAAATTATTTTAATTCAAAAATATTCAAATTTTCAAAAAAATCATATTTTGACTTTTTATAATGTTTTAAACTATAAAAGTGTTTATTTGTAATTTATTATGAAATTTGGGATATCATTACGCGCTAAAGAGTGTATAGAATTTTCGGCTAGCTAGGTTGGTCATGTACGAGACTCGTTTCAAGTTGCGCAATTTCAGAGTTAGAAGTGAGCACTTGGTGGATAGTTGATATTAGGTTCATAGTATTGTAGTATAGATTGTGTTCTAACAAATGGATTGCCAATCTAGGTTATTCAAAAAAATTTGATCGATTGCATAGCTTCGACCGAGGTAAGGATTTTCTCTCTGAACCCTACTCATTATTCTAAATTCAGATGTTCTAATCTCAGCTGTTTTGCAAATTCTGTTGAAATATGTTTTTATAAATTTTCATTAAAATTTTTGGATATTGCCCATGAAACCCTAAATTGAGCCTTAAAGCGATTTTTTAGAATCCATTGTTCATTTCATCTATTTATTGATTTGCTCATCGTAAAGCATTTTTAATTTTATTTACTCCTTCTAAAATGTTGACGTAATATGAGAGTTATCAGGATGGTGCGTATTGTTGGCATTATAAGGATGGTCTATTGGTTGGGTTAAACTAGTACCTAAATAGAGTAGTCAGTGTACATATGCATATGTAAAGCGTATCGAGCACTGTCGGGATGACTTTGTTATAGTGTACTGCTCATGTTTAATGTTTCCTATTTCTGTTTTGTTGCACCTAACGTGTTTGGAATGATTATTGATCTAAGGGATTGAGTTGATATTTGTCCATATGTTTATATTGAAATGCATTGGTTTTATTTAAAGAATCATTTTAAAAATTATAATTTGACTGTAAATGTAAAATCATCTGAATCATTTTGTTATTTTCAAAACTTTGATCGACCTTACTGGGCTCTTGAAAGCTCACTCTCCTTTGACTTCCTTTCTGCAGGTTGTCTGAGTATGGATTAGAGCGGGCGAAAGAGAAAATGATTTAATTTTTGGTATTGATTGTTAGAACCCTTGCGTGGGTGACTTTTAGGGGTGCAACTTAGGCCGAGCAACCCGTGGACAACCCGTGTCAGCCCACAAAAATATGGGCATAGACTTACTTTTGTAGTGACCGTGGTGGATATGAGCTCAAAATTTTGAGCCCGTAAAAAATATAGGCTAGACATGGGCAAAGATTTCTACCAGCCCGTATATATATATATATATATATATATATATATATACACACACACACACACACACACACACACACACATATGTATATACACACACACAAAATATATATTTATTTTGTTTCCTTTAGTCATTAAAAACCGTTGATCACATAAGTCTATACAATCTCGACCCTCAAACTCTTAATCTAATATAATACTCCTCTATTTCCTTTTTGTATTTTCTGAACTCTCAGCCCCATTTCAACAAAGTCAAAGTTTCAAAGCGAAACGTATGCTCATATTCTTGTCTTATTTTTCTGAATCAGGTTGAGCGACATTTCCCACTTTTGTTCATGTTTAGAGATCTTTACTTTTCCTACTTTATTTCTTATTATAGGATTAGATATTCTTGTCTTTTTCTTTTTCATTTTTGTCCCAAACAATTGTTTCTTTACTTATATTTAAGTTCATTTTTTTTTCTTGAACGTACTTTATTTCATTATCATGACTAAATTGTAGAGTTGGATGGTCAATGATATGTTCTAAAATCTTTTTTAAAAAATAATTCTTAACAATTGACAAATCGTGGACAGCCCGCGTCCAGCCTGTGTCCACCAAAATTTTGATGGGCTTGGCGTGGACACATATTATTCGGCCCATAGATGGGCTGGGCTGGATATGGGCACAACCTTTGGAGAACGGGCTGGCCATAGTCTAACTCTTGGGCTCGTTCAGCCAGTTCAAGTTGCACCCCTAGTGACTTTGCTAGTTTATTATTCAGGTTTAAATTTAGTTTTTTGGTATGATTGCACACTAAGAGAAAATACATTGATGGATGTTTTAATTGCTCTGAAAGTTATGGTATTATTTGGTTAAGTTTTGAAGATAATATTGTCTTAGGGTCATTGATCGAGTGAGTTTTAACATTTTGAAAAATTCCGGAATGTTACAACCACCACTAGTCCTTAGCACAACTATGATCATGATTTACTGTTAGGATCGAAGGGGCCTTGTGTGATAAAGAATTGCAAAACAAATGTCAAGAATAGGAATGTAACCAAGCCAAACAAAGAGTAGTAAATCCATGACAAGAGCATCATTAATTTTAACGTGGAAAACCTTCTCACATAGAGGGAAAAATTACAGGGCAAACAAATCCACTAATCTCAACAACAGAATAGTGCAGATTGTCCTCTCAAGCTTTTTGCCCTAAGCTTAAGTTGATCAAATGCTAGAGATATACACAACTTACTTTCTTTCCAACCAAGTCAGAGAAATCGCCACAAATAAAGGCACAAAGCAAGCTGCTCCACTTCATTTCTAGCCATCACCTCTTGCATGCAACAATATATAACTTTCGCACAAGGAAAACTCCAAGCTGCTCTCTATCCACAAAGACTCTCCTTCTTCACTATATATAACCAAAACAGTGGTAAACACAC
The DNA here is from genome assembly GCA_033070095.1 of Escallonia herrerae. NCBI lineage: Eukaryota > Viridiplantae > Streptophyta > Magnoliopsida > Escalloniales > Escalloniaceae > Escallonia > Escallonia herrerae. The sequence goes on along the minus strand of JAVXUP010000995.1, from coordinate 248,542 downwards.
AAAAGAACACCCAGCCATATCGCCTTTCTTTCCATAACTATTTTGTATCCAAAAACAGTGGTTGATATGGGTAAAAAATACCCCTCGTGAGATGGCGACACGTGTCACCATCTGGGAACATCAAAACTGCTTCCACAATTCACGGAGAAGTGGAAAGTGGCATTTACCCACTCTCCCACTATCTCACTTCCCCATTATGGCATTAACCACCCACTATATAATATTAACTACCTACTAAATTGTAGTAACCTCCCACTCCTTTGGGTAACCCCCTTATTAAGGGGAAATAACCAACCTACTTGTGGGAGCTCTATATAAAGAAAGTACGGGACTGGAAAAGAGGTAAGTTTCTCAATCTAAGAACACATTAAATTCTCTTCACACACTTTCTGACTTTAGTATCGGAGATTCTTCACCGAAAACACTTCCCACGAGTCACCGGTATCGTTTGTGCTGTACAGGTCTATTCACGAGACAAGTTCCAAATTTCATCCACAATATTTTGGCACCATCCGTGGGACCCGATCTCGTGAATAAATCATGGCTGAGAATCCCAATCCATAAATAGTGAACCTTTAGCCAAATCAAGATGGTACAATCGCATCAAGCTCATCATCGACATTGCTCCGTGACTTAGCTCGCTGCGGCGCCACCAGACAACTACCTCTTAATCGAGGCAAAAGAATTATCGACACCCCAATAGTCAGAGTGGCGGTGCCATCTCCCATGAACCTTATCTCTCCAACTTTGCTTTAACTCACCGGGCTTTCGAGCATCCTATTGCCGAACTAACCACGACTGCAGCAGCCAATGCCGCTCCACTAACCATCAGCAATCAGGCCGACCTTATAGCCGTTATTGAAATGATGCAAAAATCTATTGAGAGGTTACAAGCCGCCATGTAACACCCATCAATGCTACCAGAGCCCCCTAAGGCCTTTTAAAGTAAAAAAACATCACTGGTGCGTAGAGACAATCGGTTCATTAGTGTCAGGCATTCCTCAGGGGCCTTTAACTCTAAAACGCCCAACAGGACAAGTTGCCACCAACAACTATTGCAAGTTAAAGATGAGCATTCTGATGATGAGCGTCGGAATCTGCGGTCCAAAAGGCATGAAGAAAGTTATTACGAAGCCCATTCCACCAGGAAAGATACTGATGAGTATTCTAAAGAACCTCATGCCGAACGAAACACCAAAACAAATAGGATTCTTGAATCTTATAAAGTGTTAATATTAAAAATTAAGACCTAATATATAAGTATAGTGATTTGGTTGAGTTTTATAAAGTGCATGATTGACTTCTTAATTTTATAAAGTTTACAAATATAGGGTAAATTTATGAATTTTTTAATAATAAATCATAAGAAAGAGTTAATTAGGGTATAAAAGAAAAAAGACACCAAAATAAATAGAATTCTTAAATTATATATATCCAATTTAAAAAAGTTGGACTTTAAATGAGGAGACCAATTAGGTTAGGAACTACCACATGTAAAGTTGAAGCTTATGTGGCAGAAGGAAAAAGTTCCTAAAAAATCCTACGTGTCACAAAGATAAAGTTCTAAAAATCTTATATGTCACAATTTTAAATGAAGGTTTCAGCTATATATATATATATATATATATATACACACCCACCAGTGGAGAAACCATAAATCTAGCCGCCCACGTGTTCTGGTGGATGGCCCAGATCTGTTTTTTTTAATGTTGCAACCGTCACTCTTTCAAATGGTTGCAAAATGGACAAAAATGCCCCGAAAAGCTGAAAAAACCCCAACCGCTGGAAAGACTAGCAGTTGAGGGCCCACGAATTTCCTCCCAACCGCTACAAAGTGTAGCAATTGGGAGCACACCCAGTAGCGGTTGACATCATTGCAATTTTTTTTAAAGCTTCTTTCGTGAGACCAAACTACCACCCAACCTCTACAAAGAGTGGAGGTTGGAATCATGACTAACATCTACAAAGAGTGGTAGTTGGAATCATGACACTTTTGTTTTTCTTTTGCACCATCTAACCGCTACACTTAGTAGCTGTTGGAATCCTTCAAACAATTTTTCATTTAAAAAAATCCTAAGTGGCCCCACTTTCTTATTAAAAAAAATTTCATTAAAAAAATCCTAAGTGACTCCACTTTTTATTAAAAAAATCCTAAAAAAAAGTACAGTGCAACTGCTACAAAGTGTAGTGGTTGGGTGTGCTCCCAATTGCTACACTTTGTGCGGTTGGGAGGAAATTCGTGAGCCCCTAACCGCTAGTCTTTCTTGCGGTTGGGATTTTTTCAGCTTTACGGGGCATTTTTGTCAATTTTGCAACTGTTTGAAAGAGTGGCGGTTGTAACTTTTTCAAAAGAAAAAAAAAACAGATCTGGGCCATCCACTGGTACATGTGGACGGCTAGATTTATGGTGGAGAAATTGTTATTTCTCTACCGGTGGGTGTGAATCGGCTCCTATATATATATATATATATATATATGGAAGATGATATAATGCTAGTGCTGGCAAGTTGCCAACTCTCTTGTTAATATTCTTTTCAACCCCTCAACTTCTAAGTAGTTCACTTAAAACACCTCATACTTCTCAAAAGACTAAAATTGACCCATCTCAAGATTAGAACACGTCATTCTTGACCAAAGGAGAATTTGGTCCTACCAAACTGGCATCAGAGCCTAATCAAAGGCGAGATACAATAAAAAAAAACTCATAGAAATTCCTTGTTTATTAAATCATATCACAAGAATTATACACTTAGACCGTGGAGTTAGAAAAACTGAGATAACCAGATTATTAAACCAAATAATTGATGTATCTCATCAAAACTTTAAATATCTATAGAACTTTTAACAAGATAACATCTCAGATATTAACCAAATTACACAATTCAGATAAAGGGTTAGGAAGTAAAAATCATATCATAAACTCAGATAACTTCTTATCGAACTTTGAAAGTTATGACACTGCCAATAAATACTATAGCAACAAAATTTCATATGTATTTGAAGAAGTTATAACATACAATGGCAGAAAGGCGAAAGAAAACCCTCTTCTAGTGGCTCAAAAGACACTAAAGATCCCGAAAAAGGAATAGGTGCAGAAGAAATAAAAATAATAATAGACGACTATTTAGACAAAGTATAAAAAAAAGATCATCGAAAAAACCAATGATGGATGAAATAGATCCAGCTGTTCTAAAAGAACAACAATTTAAACAAGAAGAAAAAAGTGCCACATCAGAAGTAAATAAGGCGTTTGCTGATATCAATTTATGAAACGGAGAAACAGATCTAAACTATGTAGGAGTGTGGAATCCAGAATTAAATTTATAAAAAAATTCTAAATTTAATAATGCCCCTATAAGGACAAATTTAGAATAAGAATTTATCTCCAAAAATGAAAAAAAAAAATGAGCCTGTAAATCAATACGATATATATCTTGATATCGATTGTTTTTTAAATATTAAAGAAACAATCATTAATTAGGCACAAGCCTAAGAATTGCCATAATATATGGTAATTTAACAGAAAGACATGCTATGAAATATTTTATTCGAGTAACCTTGCGTGGAAAAGCAGCTAGGTTCTAGAATAACATAACAGATAATGAAATGATAATTGAAGCCCAAAGCAAGCTTAACATTTCTGAAGAATGGATAATATTTTATGCAGATAATCTGAAACGAGAATTCTACGGGATATCTATAAATAATATAGGTATTCAAGAAAAAAGTGCTTTCACAAATTTGACAAAACTACAAATATGTGATATGTGTTATTTTAAAATTTACACTTCTGAATTTAAAAAATACTTTTAAAAGTTAGAACTCAGAGACGGCCTCCATTGACAAAACCAATTTATTGCCAAACTCCCTAAACCATGGGATGAATTAGCAGAAAAAGAATTTACTAAACTCCTAAATGACATAATGCTTTGTGATTCCTTAGAAGGAAGGATTGCAACTATAGAAGAGATTCTAAAGAAATATTGTACTGAAGGGCAGGTAAAAAAAGATATGAAAATGGCTCATATGAGTTATCATTATTGTTCTAAAGTCGATATTATGGTAAACAGTATAGTGACAAATTCGGTATTGGAGAATTATTCGGCATTGACAATAGTTTGGAATTCGGGAATTATTCGGAGAATTTTATTAATGAATCGGAAATAATTCAGTGAAATAACAAAATTCGTACTATAAATAAAAAATAATTCAGCAATTATTCGTTTAGGATACAATAGTTTGAAGTACATGAAATCCGTCAAGTTTGCATATTGCAACACCATCAACCCTGGTGACATCACCGAGCTGAGTTATCGATCATAATCACATTCAAAATCATGTGCTGAATACAGAGCAACTACATCCTCATACTCATATATCATTAATAGACTCTCCAAAATACGTCCTTACAAAAATTTTCTTACAAACATACATCATACTGCAGCTGAAGACTTTCAAGTCTCTAAACAACATGAATATTTACAACCTAATATACGACTGTAGTCGTAAGATTTTTAACAACCGATCTCACAGCTCAATCTTTACCTCACACAGCACATCCCCTTGCTCAACTTTTCTAACTTGTTTCTCTTCCCTTCTCTAGAGGGTTCTCTTTGATCAACCTTATAGCCTGCACAAATACAACATAAGGATTGAGCGTAAATCGCCCAGTAAAGACAACACGAGGAATATCGTGTACAAATGATTCAAAAGACTCGGAGGAATAATAAGCATCTCAACGATAGCAATGAATCAAGAGTAGTCAATAAATTTCAGCATCAACATAACTTGTCAAACGAAAAGTTTTCTTTCGTTAGACTGAGTGGCTTTAAGGCCCAACAGAACAGCATTACTGCCACCTCCTCATGGACTGGACTGACTGACCGACAGACAGACTGACTGACTGACTATGCAAGTGAATACTAAAACAGGAAATTGAATAATAATAATAATAATAATAATAATAATAATAATAATAATAATAATAATAATAAGCGTTGAGATTAGTAGCTCCCTAAGCTTAGTCAGAGGATACCTGAGAGTTGGTAACAATCACTCTAAGATGTCCTGTTGGAGAAAAAATGACTATGATGATTATTATGCCGAATTAATAAGAATGTGAACAACTCGAAGTCAAAGTTCAAGAAAGAAGAAAAGTAAGTAATAGTTTGTTTCACATAGAGATGCGATCAGCGCATAGCTTAAGGCCAAGATGAAAGGGATGTTGAGATCCAGTGGGGACTGGAAATGAGTGAAACAAAAATTTTGATGGAGATAAGGATAGTGATTATGAATGTGAAGGTCGGATACGTGTTCTGCCTAATAACAAATTGAAGAAAGGAATTATGAAGAGTACTCATAGTTTAGGATACTGATTCACTTAGGGGAGACGAAAATGTACCCTAAGTTACGGCTCAAAGAATTTTGGTGGCCTAGCATGAAGAGAGATATATAAAAGTTTGTATCCCAATGTTTGACCTGCTAACAGGTAAAAGTGGATCATAAGATCGCCAGATAGTGGCAACCACTCTTTGCACCTGAGTGGAAGTGGGAACACATTATGATGAATTTTGGTGTTAAGGTTACCACAAACAACTAAGAGATATACATCCATCTGGGTTGTAGTGGATAGGTTGACTAAGATGTCCCGATTTATTTTGTTCGGGAAGAATGTTTTTCTGAACGACTTGCCCAAATTTATGTTAAGCTAGTGGTTAGTCGTTATGGAGTTTAAGTAACCACTGTGTCCAAGAGAGAGACGCAAGGTTCATCTTTAGAGTTTGGAAAGGTTTTCATGAAGAAATGAAAACAAAGTTGATTATAAGGACGACCTTTTACCTTTGAGAAGTGGCCAATTAAGACGTATGATATGAATACTGAGAGACTATTGAGGGCCTGCATTAATTATTTTGGCAGAGCATGGGGTAAAAAGTTACCCTTAGTCGAATTCTCCTATAAAAATGGTTATCGGTCGAGCAAAGAAAAAAATAGCTCTTTATGAAGTATTGTATGGCCGAAGATGTCACACACCTATTTGTAGAATGTGGTTAGAGTCGAGATTGTTTCGCACGAGACTGTGCAAAGAAATAAAAAAAACAAGGTGATCGATACCCAAGAGAAAAATCTTACTGTGTAGAATTAACAGAAAAGTTATGCTGACAAGAGGCATAGGATGTTGAAGTTTGAAGTAGATGACATAGTACATTTTATAAGTGTCACCGTAGAAAGGAATCATGTGATTCAAGAAGTGAAGGATGCTGAGTCCGAAGTTCATCGGACCATTTAAAATCCTGCGTAGGATTGAGAAGACAGCATACAAACTCGATCTACGTTCAGGATTGAGTTAATTGCATAACGTGTATCACGTGTCAATGTTGAGAAAGTATGATCCCAATTATATGCATGGGATCTAGTTGGAACTAGTTAAAATTTGAGATAATATCTCGTATTAGGAGGCACCGGCGAAAATGGCTAATAAAGAGGAACATGTTTTACGTGAATGTAGGTGGTTAAAGTTGATAGGAAGAAAATCATGAGGTAGAGGAAGCTACCTTGAAAGCGAGGCGCTAATGCGGTAATGATGTCTGCACCAAGTTGCAGAATGAGGTTTGTCCTTATTTCGAGGACGAAATTCATTTAAGAGGGGGAGGGTGTGATAACCTGAAAATACTAAAAATTAATCTAACCGTGAGTTTGATTACTTAAGGGGTACTATTTTTATTACGTAGAAATATGTTGATGATGATTAAGTGTTAGGGAGCTAAATGGGAGGTTAGTTTGGCCTTGGGGGTCAAAATGTAATTTTAGAAAATTAAAGGGATAAAAGTGTAATTTTAAAAATATGATGAACGGGATGCATATTTTTATGAAGTAGCATCATTTTGATGATAATGAAGTGTTAGGGGGCCAAAGGAGGGGTTAGGGTGATTTTGGGATCAAATTGTAATTTTCCAAAGTCGAGGGGTCAAAATACAATTTTGGAAACTTGAGAGACTAAATTGCAAATTGTTGAAAGTTGTAAAAGGTGTCACAATTGAGAGAATTCAGCTGAGTCGTGGCCACCTCCTGATTGGAATTGGGTTGACTAAGTGTTGGGAAATAATAAAATAAAGGAGGATAAGATTAATGAAGTGGAAATATAAAAGAAAAAGTTTGGGGTAGAAAATGGAAATAATGGAAACTGGAGAACAACCGATGAACAGTAGCAGCGAAGAAGTAGCAGGAAGAAAAGAAAGAGAAGGAAAAATAGGAGAAAAAGAAGGGAAGAATGAGAAGAAGAAAGGGAAAACCTAAACCCATCAGGGTAATTCCTCGATCTTGAACTCTAATTGCTAAAAAAAATTAAGAATTTGATTGAATAGTGGGTTAATTTCGGCTGAATATATACATGGTGTATATATATGTGCTCTTCGGGTTGCTAGTGGGTATGATTGTCTGTTTAGTTGAATGAATTAGAGGTATAAAAGTGTGGTGAGGACATTGTAATGTGTTTGGACAATCTAAGGCGGAATTAATGAGGAAATCCATGTGTGAGTGTGAGGAGTATGCACCCAGGTACGCAGCTGGTTGAAGGAGGAAGATGATGTGTGTGCACGTGAAGGTGGAGTAGTGTGTGTGTTGATGTGAATAGTAACTGTTTTTGTCACTAAAGATGCAAATTTAATAACCAGGTTTTAATTCGAATTTTAAAAATAGTTAGGGTCATATTTAGCCAATGTACGAAACATAGACCCCAGTTATTTTTGAGAGACCTGTATCGTGGAAAATTTTCAGATTTTTCCGAGATTGGGAAGGGGGTGAACGGATGCAGGAAGTTTGAAACTTTACGGTGAAATTTAAAATATCAAACAAATGCGGTTTTGCGCGAAAATTTAATGAGGACTCTATAATGCTGAGAAGTTCCATTTCCAAGTTTTCGGGTCATTCCAAAGTCGTTAGCTATTTTTGGCCGAAAGGGCTTTTAAGCGCTCGGTCCGGACACCGGTTCGGGATTTTTGGGCGAAAATTTTGTAAAATACTTTTTAGCTCAAGAATGAATGCAGGAGGTTTAAAATATTATTTTAAAGTGGTTTTGAGATTTTTATGGTGCCGGAAATCCTCAGGGGGCATTTTGGTACCCTCTCTCTCTTTCCGAGGAAGGAATATCACGATAATTGAAATTGCACACCATAATATTAACCTTCATGCTCAGACAACTAATGGTTTTCATCACTAAACAACCTTTTTTTTCTACAATAGTATGTAAATAATACTAGTTTCCCCATCATCATTCCCTTTCTCAATCATACTTTAGGTCCGATTTCAAAAGCGGACTCCACCCCTACTCGTACACCTCATTAACCTCAGAGAAACTATAACGCTCTTATAACCATTTCAAGCTTCAATGACTCCCTCTTAGAATCAATTGTTGCCTGTCTTTAGGTATTGCCTTATCAAGAGGGCAATCACGAACAACATGTCATTTTTGTTTTTTCGAGTGACCTGCAAACTGGCATCCATCCACTGTCTCCCTCAATATCTAATTCGATACTTAATTCATGTCCTCTCATTCAACTTTCAATCTCTCTATCGTTTAGTTAACATCGCTAATTTGGGACTTGAATCGTCTTGTCGATCAGTCCCTTTTTCCTCATTACTTGGAAGTAATTTCTCTTCCAAAAGTCCATCTAAACTTTACTCATTCTCACTCTCGGCTCCTCATTTCTTCATTCCAAGTTCACATAATAAAAGTGTTCAACCTTATCTATCCTCCATTTGGTTCTTACAAATTCACTTCCTCTTAGACCTTCATCTGGTTCTTTCATCCGTAATTCCATCTCGTCTACATTCTCATAAGGATCCTTTTTCGAGATCCGACACAGCAACCTTATTATCCTCAAACCATTCTTGTAAAGCTAGATACCAACTTGCGACACCCTCAACCTTGGTGACATCACCGAGCTGAGTTATCGATCATAATTACATTCAAAATCCTGTGCTGAATACAGAGCAACTACATCCTCATACTCATATATCATTAATAGACGCTCCAAAATACGTCTTTACAAAAATTTTCCTTACAAACATACATCATACTGCAGCGGAAGACTTTCAAGTCTCTAAACAACATGAATATTTACAACCTAATATACGACTGTAGTCGTAGGATTCTTAACAACCGATCTCACAGCTCAATCTTTACCTCACACAGCACATCCACTTGCTCAACTTTTCTAACTTGTTTCTCTTCCCTTCTCTAGAGGGTTCTCTTTGATCAACCTTATAGCCTGCACAATACAACATAAGGAATGAGCGCAAATCGCCCAGTAAAGACAACACGAGGAATATCGTGTACAAATGATTCAAAAGACTCGGAGGAATAATAATCATCTCAACGATAGCAATGAATCAAGAGTAGTCAATAAATTTCAGCATCAACATAACTTGTCAAACGAAAAGTTTTCTTTCGTTAGACTGAGCGGCTTTAAGGCCCAACAGAACAGCATTACTGCCACCTCCTCATGGACTGGACTGACTGACCGACAGACAGACAGACTGACTTACTATGCAAGTGAATACTAAAACAGGAAATTGAAAGATAAACATCAACGAAATACAAGTCATTAACATCAAAAGAAAATCAAATGCAATGCAACTCAGACACGACAGACTAGACTCGACCAGACATGACAGACTCGACTCGCGCGCCCTACATCCTCTTTGCCAGTGATCATGTTTCACAGGCCATCCTCCTCATATTGATGTCCCATTTTACGGGATGTTCATCTCAGTCTCAAGTAAATAAAAGAGACATTGTCAACAAGCAGGGAACTCATTTAGAGTGCTTTCCCTAACCACGTTACAGCCAAGCAACAAGACATCATCAACGGGGCGGAAGGAAAAATTTATTCCACCTTATGTCCTCAACAACACAGCTCAACAAGGAATACCAGATCAGAAGATCGACCGGTGTTCAGACCTAACAACAAGAGTTCAACGTAACATCATCAACATGGTGGACTTGGGAGAAGATTACCGCAAGCCCTCAACAACATTCTTACATAAGAGAAATGTCGGTTATCAATAAATACCAACATTTCACAACAACACGCAATGACCTCAACAACATCAACGACATCATTATAAGGATAGGACGGACTCGGGAGAAGATTACCGCAAGTCCTCAATGGTGTTCTCAAAGAGAAGAGATATCGGCTATCAATAATTACAGGCATCTCACAACCACCACACAACAACCCTACACAACATCATCATCCACTTCAGGTATGTTAATCAAATCAAGTCATAGCATACAAGGACGCCCATCATCCTCACTAAATTCTATCAACAGGGCGGACTAAGGGAATTTCTTCTACCCTAAGTCCTCAACAGCACAATTCAAATATACGTATACCGGTCACAATGACTACCGGTGTCAACCCATAACAGCAAGAGTCCAACATAAACATCATCAACATAGTATGCTAATCGAAACAATGCATTAGCATAACAGAACCGCATTGTCCTTACCTGTTTGGCTTATAGCCGAAGCAACTCGCAATCTCTGATCGCAACGAGCTGCATCACCTAGTCAAATCATATCATGCTCGTTAGTCATCATTCATCATATACGCACTCCTTATTCTACCCATTCCCACTTAACCGTTCATAGCATCTTACGATAGCTAGTTAATTCGATCCGATAATTGGATCCTTAATCTAGCCTTATCGACTTATTATCGATAACAACCCTCATTTTAGACATACTACCACTATTCCTTGCTTCCCACCCCTCCGAACGCTAAATTATGCGCGTCCTAAAAAATTTAGCGCCAACATGGCAAATTACCAAAATACACCCTGATGGCCACTACATCACTAACACTACTTTTTAGATGTACTGCATCATTTATAGACCAAATATTTCCTTAAAAAATTTTAAAGGGAAAATTACTAAAACACCCCCTGGCGGCCATCGCCCCAACAAACGTCTCAAAACTACTTTAAAACAACTTTTCAACTGTCTTACATCCCTTTCCGGACTAACAAGTCCTTTGAAGCATTTTATAGAAAAACTTTACCAAAATACCCCCTCTGGCGGCAAATTACCAAAATGCCCCCGAGGTTCACTATCACCGCAATGTCCCGAATCAGCTTCAAAACAATCTTTTAGGTGTTTTACAATCCTTTCTGGACTAAAAAGTCCCTTGACAAACTTTACCGAGAAATTTACCAAAATACCCCTATCCGGGTGGCAAATTACCAAAATACCCCCTGAGGGTTCCCGACACCATAAAAATTTCAAAACCACTTTAAAATGATATTTTAAACCTCCTGCATTCATTCTTGAGCTAAAAAGTATTTTACAAAATTTTCGCCCAAAAATCCCGAACCGGTGTCCGGACCGAGCGCTTAAAAGCCCATTCGGCAAAAAATAGCTAATGACTTTGGAATGACCCAAAAACTTGTAAAATGGAACTTATCAGAATTATAGAGTCCTCATTAAATTTTTAGGCAAAACCGTATTCGTTTGATATTTTAAATTTCACCATAAAGTTCCAAACTTCCCGCATCCGTTCACCCCCTTCCCAATCTCAGAAAAATCTGAAATGTTTCCACCATACTGGTCTCTCAAAAATAACTGGGGTCTATGTTTTGCACTTTGGCTAATAATGACCGTAACTATTTTTAAAATTTGAATTAAAACCTGGTTACTAAATTTGCACCTTTAGTGACAAAAACAGTCACTATTCACATCAACACACACACTACTTCACCTTAACGTGCACACACATCATCTTCCTCCTTCAACCAACTGCGTACCTGGGTGCATACTCCTCACACTCACACATGGATTTCCTCATTAATTCCGCCTTAGATTGTCCAAACACATTACAATATCCTCACCACACTTTTATACCTCTAATTCATTCAACTAAACAGACAATCATACCCGCTAGCAACCTGAAGAGCACATATATATACACCATGTATATATTCAGCTGAAATTAACCCATTATTCAATCAAATTCTTAAATTTTTTTCGCAATTAGGGTTCAAGATCGAGGAATTACCCTGATGGGTTTAGGTTTTCCCTTTCTTCTTCTCCTTCTTCCCTTCTTTTTCTCCTCTTTTTCCTTCTCTTTCTTTTCTTCCTGCTGCTTCTTCGCTGCTACTGTTCATCGGTTGTTCTTCAATTTCTATTATTTCCATTTTCTACCCCAAACTTTTTCTTTTATATTTCCACTTCATTAATCTTATCCTCCTTTATTTTATTATTTCCCAACACTTAGTCAGCCCAATTCCAATCAGGAGGTGGCCATGACTCAGATGAATTCTCTCAATTGCGACACCTTTTACAACTTTCAACAATTTGCAATTTAGTCCCTCAAGTTTCCAAAATTGCATTTTGACCCCTCGACTTTGGAAAATTACAATTTGATCCCAAAATCATCCTAACCCCTCCTTTAGCCCCCTAACACCTCATTATCATCAAAATGATGCTACTTAATAAAAATATGCATCCCGTTCATCATATTTTTTAAAATTACACTTTTACCCCCTTTAACTTTCTAAAATTACATTTTGACCCCCAAGGCCAAACTAACCTCCCATTTAGCTCCCTAACACTTAATCATTATCAACATATTGCTACGTAATAAAAATAGTACCCCTTAATTAATCAAACTCACGGTTAGATTAATTTTCGATATTTTCAGGGTATCACACATATAATAATAAAATAATAAAAATGTAATAATTCTTCTACTCTCCGAAGTGATGAAAAAAAAAAGCAATGAGAGAATTGTAGTTGGTGTGTTGTATAATCATGTTTCACTAAATGGTTATATAGTTATTCTTGCCCAGACTTAAACAAGAGATATGGTAGCCCGATGGTTCATGAACCTATTAACTACTGAAACCACTCGGGATCAACTCCCACTGCTTTCAAAAATGGTTCAAGCAATATCATTTTTCAAGAAAAATGGAGTTCCAAAATATCGCGATAAATGCTAAAATATCGCGAATAAGACGCGCATTTCGCGATATTTGAAATATTCTTGCGAATGATTGAAATATTTGCGATAAATTCGCGTTTCATACCTCTCATTAATTTATCGCGATAAATTTGCGATTATCGACAAAAACTCGCGAATATTGTTACTATGGTAAACAGCTATGAATGCGAAAAGAAGCTAAACTTCACGAAGAAAAAATTCGAGAGGAAAAGGTTTGGAAACAAAAAAAGATATGTAAAGAAATGGAAAAATTTTCAAAAAAGAAAATTTAGTCCATCAAAAGAAAAACCAAAACCATGGGGAAGATATATTAGAAAAAAATTCTAATATTCCGTATAAAAAACCTTTATGTCCAAAAGGAAAATCACCAGAAGAGAGTGATTGTTGTTGGTTATGTGGGGAAAAAGGACATTATGTAAATAAATGTCCAAGTAAGAAAAGAAAACAAAATATAAGATATTTCTTATTTGCTGAAGAAAGATACAAGCCAACATGTAGATACGAATTAGATTCTAAAGATGAAGCAAAAGAGCTTGTTTCAGAATACGACTACGAATCTGATGATGAAATAATATCAAATGATGAAGAAAGTTTAAACAACACTTTAAAAGGCGTAGGCACGATCTTCATGATGCCAGAAACCTACGACCATGAAGAAGAGATGATTCCTTTATCTAATAACATAATTACTCATAGTGAATCAATTAAAGAAGAAACTTTCGGTTCTACTATAAGCTATTAGGAGATGCCTAAAATCAGAGTTGGAGAAATATACAAAAACTCTATATTCAGATTTAGAAGTAAAATGAATGTTGAGATTTCTGAAGGAAAAACCTCGATAGGTCAAACTGAAGAAAGAATATTAGACATTCCTCTCTTCAAGGCAGATAAGGCAAAACAATACCTTAGAGATTGATATCACTATGTCCATATTGGTATGATACAAGTTAGTCTTTGTCAATTTTTCATAGATGGCAGAGATACACCAGTAATCTACTGTTTAACAGATAATCGGTGAATTTTTTTTGAAAAAGTCCTAATAAGGGGTATCCAAAGTAACTTGTATAACGGACCAGTTTGGCTTAAAACTACACCAAATTATTTCATGTCTTTACAAGATCCTTGTCTTAATAAAGCATTAGGAATGACTCAAGGCATGACCGAATTACGAGAAGTCTGCAAAAATATTGTATTACAATATCGTCTAGTCTACAGAGTGGTAAACACCACAAATCCACTAAGTAAAACGCTAAACAGCAAAGTGAAACTATTTGAACGAACAAATAGTAATGTCTGAGCCATAAAAGCACGGAAGATAAATTCAAAGCAACTATCATGGCCTAAAAAATGGGTGATAGGAGAAGGATTCGCTAGTAAACAACTAGAACAAATGTAAATTAGAGAAAATAAAGGTGTTGTTATCCTTGAAGAATCAATAAGACATTCTATCTCTTCGATATCTTCCACGTCTACAAATCCAAAAGGTAATGGAAAGGAAAAAGTGGTAGAAGAAGCTATCAAAGAAGAAGACAGTTCTGATGAAGACATCATAGGGTACAACACAGTTACTATTCTAATCAGACGAAGTATGTCATCACGTGTAGAAATCATACATGTAATGACCATAACATCAGTAAATGACACTGTCAAGAAAAAGATTAAAGAAAAGGGCTTGAAAAAAGATGAGCTTGAAAAGGGTATTCAAGACATTATGAGTATTATCAAAGGTAAAAGAAGGTTCGAAAAAATGAATAATAAACGGATGGCGGTAAGTCCAAACAATTCTTATATAGAATTAAGTTTTACTTCCAGGGTTATCACCCTTTTAAAATAGATGCTTTAGTAGATACTGGAGCATCCTATTGCTAGGCATGACTAGGAATTTTACCCTCTAAAAATTAGAATAAAACAAATCAACTCATGAACATGCGAATGGCAAATGGCGATGAGTTCGAACCAGAATATGAAGCATATGATATTCCGGTCATAATAAATGAAAATAAGTTCATTATAGAGCAATTAATCCAATTTGACTCATTAGACGACAATTTTCTAAGGGGAAACGCTTTCCTCAAACAAGTTGAAAATCGACCATTATTCAGGAAGAGTTTCATATTGAAATACAACGTCAAAAAATTTTGTTGTTAATATATGCTGCTCAAAAATGTAAAGTTGGTTTTCGTCCAAAAAAATTAAGAGAAATCCAAAAACATGTCTAGAGTGAGTCTCTCCACGTAGCTCAGCATGGTGAAGAGAACAAAAAAGACTCATGAAAAAGGTTACTTGAAGAAGAAGTAACCAAAAAAGAATTACTTAACAAAAAAGTAATCAAAGAAAATGACAGTTGAGTTAAAGAAGTAAATCAACATTATCAATGCAAACAAGGAAAAAAAATTCCTAGTCTTGATAGTATAAAAAAGATGTTAGAAAATAATTTTAGTGAAAACCCGCTAAAATTATGGAAAAAGGATAAACTTTGGGCAACATTGACCTTCAAGGATAAAGATTATGTGGTTAATATAAAACCAATGCAGCATAGTCTTGAGATGGTTTAGAAATTCGAAAGATAGATTCTTGAAATACTAAAACAAGGGTTAATAAGACCCAGCGAGAGTTCTCATTCAAGTCCAGCTTTCATGGTAAAAAATTCATGTAGAACGGGCTAGAGGAAAAGCCAGATTAGTCATAAACTATAGAGCTTTGAACACAGCAACTGTCAAAGATGACTATAAAATTCCAAAAAAGGATATGCTGATAAATAAAATGGAAGTTTTACTTAAAAGGAGGATATTGGCAAATCAAAATAAAAGATTCATCAATTTCATTAACTGCCTTTAGTGCACCACAAGGGCACTATGAATGGACAGTGTTACCATTCAAATTAAAAAATGCTCCACCTTCATTCCAAAGAAGGATGGCTAACATTTTTAGAAAGCACGAAAATTACTGTATAGTATTCATAGATGACATATTAGTATTCTCAAAAACTAGAGAAGAATATAGAAATCATCTAAAAAAGATAGCACAAAAATTCATTGACCATGGATTAGTACTATCCAAAAAGAAATGTGAATGGGAACAAACCGCCATTAACTTTCTGGGATTGAGAATAGAAGACAGTAGAAAAAATTTCCTTCATGATCATATAACTGAAAAAATTAAGCTATTTATAGAACAAATCAATGATGTAAAGCAACTTAAGAAATTTATTGGGTTGTTAAATTACGCGAGAAAATTCATCCCGCATTTATCATACCTAACAGAATCCTTAAGTAAAAGCCTAGAAAAGGAAAATGGATATAGGAAAATGAAGATACCCTAAATGTTCTATGGATAAAAGGTCAGGTTCAAACCCTGCCAAAATTAAGCTTACCTAAACAAGGAGACAAGTTAGTTCTAGAAACTGATGCTTCAGAAAATTGTTGGGGTGTAGTATTAAAAGCAATACCCCCTGATCAAGCTGAAGAACAACTGTGTGGATACTGGAGCGGAACATTTAAGGATGTAGAAACTCGGTATCACACAAACAAAAAAAGAGTTTTTAACTATAAAACGTGGCATAAAATCTTTTTACATATTTCTAGTTTCAGAACACTTTCTTATCAGAACAAATAATAAAAGTTTTAAAGCTTTTCTAAAAAGATACCTAAGAGATGTTAGTCAAACAAGACTTTATCGATGGTAACAATGGTTTAGTTATTATACTTTTGATATAGAATACATCTCATCAGCCAAAAATGCACTTGCAAATAGCCTAACCAGGAAATTATGCTTTATGATGCAGGGAGTTGTTACCCCAAAAAAGATTGCTCAAAAAGCTTTAAAAGAATGGTATGAAGCAGAAGATCCTGAAGTCGGTCTACTGGGAGAACCATTAGGAAAATTTGACTGCTACATCTTTTACCCCTAAAAAAAAGAGAAAAATTCTTTGTTACTCACAAATCCTCCCCAGTAGCAGAAGAAGATGGTTGGGACTACCAACCCAAAAATTCTAAAACTGGACAATACAAAACTAAGAGTTCAAAACCAATGCATAAGTTTTAGAATAAAGAGAGTATGTCTGAAACCTCGACAGCAAGGCGCCCTAAACAAGTGGGCAAGAAAATAAAAAATTACTATCCTAACAGCAAGGATTCAAAAAGAAAAGTGGCAACTGACGAAGATGAAAAATATTCAAAGTAAAATGCTACCATAACACAAACCAATGAAAATAAAACAAAATCATTTTATGATCTAGGGTTATGTGAAGAAAGGAAAAATCTCTTTGAAAATGTCTGGCACTATCCGATGGAAAATTATCGAAAAGAATTACGAAGAATCCTCAGTCAATTAACCGATTATGTTAAGCACTTAGAAAAAAAGGCTTAATATAAACGATGAGGAAGGAATGATTGTCCTACAAGAAAAAGAAGAAAGAATTCAATTGCTAGAAAAACTAGAAGCACTGCTCCCATCTGATATCGCTACTACAATAAAAGAACTAGCCATGAAGGAAAATGAACATGAAGAGATTCTTTGCAACCCAGAAGTACAAGAATTCCTTAATTAGGATTATGGATGGCCAAGCCTCACACTACCATCAGGCAAAATTAAATCTTAAATGGATTGAACATGGACTCGTAGACACAATCAAAATAGATCGAGGTGATTGGCAACTCATCAATGATCTCCCAGCTATAGTTCGATATGCTCTTGGAGTTTTAGGATTCAGTCAACAGATTATCACAGTCCAGATATATTCAACCTTGGCCGAAAGAAGCGAGACCAAGTTCTATCAGCCATACCAAATTTGGTTCATGTATCGGTTAGCTAATAAAGGATTAATGAAACCATGCCAGCCACACAAGAATGGACTATGGGACACATATAATGCGGAAAAAGACAAGCTTGATAGAGTCAATGTTGTCCATGAATTTCTTGAAGACATACTAGCCTTTCCTCAAGAAGCATGTTTCTGCAATGGACGAAGGATAGTAATCCTGAAGGGATGTAAAGCAGCATCCATAGAGCCCTCCAAACAAGATCAAGATTAGGTAATAAAACTCTATGAACAGTTCAGCAGCCAACGGCAAGAAGAACCAGATCTGCCTAGCCAAACTTTTGAGTTGTACAAGAGGATTCGAGACCATAGGATTAGCAAGATTGAAATGGACATAATAGCCAGTGAAAAATGACAAGGCCAAGTGGGAAGTATAATAAAGTTGTCGGCCATAATAAAAAAGAAAATGACCCTACAGAAAATAATAGAGGATTTTTACTGTTGAAGAATCCTATGTGACTGATTATTTCATCTGTAAAATGGGTCGAGGTAAGAGCTAGAAGGCAAAGGAAGTTTGAGTAAGTATGAAGTGTGTAAGAGTGTGAAGACTGCTAAGAGTGTGAAGTGTGCTAAGAATTAGTGTGTGCAACAATAGAAGGAACCGTTCCTTTCTATTGCTCGTATGTAATATTTCCTTTCCAGTATAAATAAAAGAAGTATTGGTTTTAGTACGACATTTTTTTACTGCACTTTTCAAATCAATATCCTGGAAGCTTGATAGTTTTTGACTATAGCATTAGCCAATTTTGAGGAACGAATGGCGGCGAGCTGTGTGCCCACTTGGTGAAAGCTTGGATAGCGAAAAGCAACACAGAAAGGATGGCGGGCGTACATTCAAGGACCAAGAACAGCGTCTCTGTAAGTAACACTATATCCTAAAACAACCTTGCAATTTTATTTTGTATGTTACAAAGTATTAGGGTACATAAGATTATATTTTTCTAAAATTTTGGGGTCAGGTTGCAAATAGGTTAAAGTACTAGGGCTATCTAGCACTATTTAAGAAGGAGATTTAATCTTGACCATCCATAAATCACGGATAGACGGCCAAATCGCTTTGACAAGAAAACTTATTTGCCTGCACGGGTAGTGGATCGTGTCCCTATATATATAGTCTTAGCCGAAGGAGGTGGGACCTGGTGACATTATTTTCTGGAACTATAGAGATTGAAATTAGGACCTTTGCTTGTCATGGGGGACCGACGCCTTGGGCGAAGTCAGGGACTTGGTCTAGACAAAATACCCATTTGAATCGTCGTTAACATGATGCCTAAATGGAAAATCTCGGGTGTGATTAGGATACGCTTCAAAATTAAGAATGTGTATGCGGTTGAATTCGATAGCGGCATTGTTCTTCCCTGCCACTGATTCAAATCAATCAACATCAATTATGACGTGAAGTTCACAAGTTTACTTAGTTTTCTGTTGAGACATAGTCTTTCCCCCTTTGGTTTTACTTGCATCCCCCTCTTAGCTACCTATTGGGGAAACAATAGGTAAAAGCGCAAAATGACACTATCGTTTTTGATAGTCTATTTCGGTAAACAAAGATGTCCACTGTTGTAAAAAGTGCTTTAACACCCACCCAAAGAACAAACAAGAGTGGGATTTGGCCAAAAGTTACAATAAGCATCTTACTAAAACCTATAACTACGTAAACCTATACTCACACACTCAAAGTCACACACACACACACACACACACACACACACACACACACGTAGTACAAATTTCTTTATCTCGTCAACTTTTATAGCTCCACTTGAATAAATACTTTTCCTTCAAAGATTCATTATGTGAAACAATATTTTCATTTATGGGTGTTTATCTAGTCCACGAGATCCCGATGTGTCGCTGGTGAATCGTGCTTTTCACACCCCCCTAATTTTCCTTGTTTTTATACTTGTTTAATCAAGTGATTTATGTGATCCCACTATATTTAAATATTTTTAGTGAAGCCTTAAAATTGGTAGGATATATATTAGTTGTTTGCTCCTCTGTTTCTTTTCTTTTGTTTTTCCAGGGTTTGCATAATTTAATCTTTGCGAAATTGAAAATCTATTCATTTAGAGTAGGTAGACCTGAACCCAACCAAATCCCATTGTGCAGTATGAATCAAACCCAATCCATAGCCACCGGAGAATATCAGAGCTGGGCTTGGGACCTCAGACCCTCCCATGCCCAGCGTAATTGGAGGCCTACCTGTTGAAGATCTCCCATGTCAAACGTCATTACTTTCTATTAGCTCAAGCATATTAAAACATAGGCCGTTATTCGAGCATACTTTCATAGTTAAATGACGAATTATACCACAACATATGGCACGCTTGTAGGGTAATTCTGATACCTACCAAAATTGTATTTCTTAACATCCACGTCTGGCAAACGAATGTTTACCTTTCGCTCAGATTATTGAAAAAAACTACGGTTTGCATAATTGTTCCTAAAACTATTGACGGCTAAGTGGTCAAATTGCAAGTTGTGTTTTAGATAGAGATGTCAAAGGGCCGGGCTTGGGCCGGCCCAGCCCAAGCCCATCGGGCCTGCTGTGGGGCCGGGCCGGGCCGGGCCTGCCGAAGGCAAACCTAGGCCCAGTCCAGGCCCTGGCCCTAGGCCCAATATCTAGGGCCGGGCTTGGGCCGGGCCCGGGGCTTTTTTTTTTAATTCAATTTTTAAAAAAGTAACCTAATCTTATTCAATTTTAAATTTCATCTCTAGGCAATATTCATCTCTAGGCAATTTTAAATTTCATCTCTAGGTTTGGGACTTGTTCGATTTTTTTCAATTTTTTGTTATTCAATTTTAAATTTCATCTCTAGGCAATATTCACAATTTAACGAACCTAATCTTTATCCTTTTATTTCATTATAAGTAATATACATATATATGTATGTATGTATATACATATTTATTTGTTAGCCATTATATTTTTTATTATATGTTAAACATTTTCATACTCTTCTTGGTGAGCTTTATTAATAAAATCTTAACACATAACAATTTATATAGAAAAATAATAAATGTATTCATAGGCCCTCCTCCTTTTATCCGGGCTTGGGACCGGCTGCTTGTAAACAAACAGGCGAAGTTACCTATTTTTTTATATATACGAAAAAATATATATCTTGCTTGTAAAAATTTATTTTATATATATGGAAAAAAAGTATATTTTGTGAAAAAATTTATTCTTAAAATTCTAACAATCAAAATAATAATGCATGTCTATCCAAAATATCAGCAATCAAAGATCAAGAAATCTGCAACGTCAACCAAAAGGATCAAAAGAGGAAAATAAAAACAAATTACCTAATCATCCAGAAGTACTTCAATATCCGAGTCACTGCTCTTCCTATCATCAATCGGTTTATCTTGCTCGCGGTATTTCGCATCAAGATAATCCTTCCAACATACACATAGCTCGAGCGACTCGGGGTTAAGACGACTCCTCCTGTCATCCAAAACCCTCCCGCTGGCTGAAAATGCCGACTCTGAAGCAACCGTGGAGGCTTGCACTGGCAGTACATCCCGTGCAATTTGGGATAAAGTTTTATACATGTTTTGATTTTGTTTCCAAAAATTTAACAAATTAAAATTAACCTGTTCTTGCCTTGATAAATCAGAATAATGATCAGTATTTGCATATACACCAATCTCATTAAAAGAGGAAAAAGTATACGAACCTGCCGAATTAGAAGTACCTTCACCTGGTAGTTGTCTTGCTACTAGATGTTCAAAGCCCTGAAGGTATGGCGCATAATACCTCTCAACAGTGGATGATGATGTAGCTCGCCCGCGCACGTCAGCAGAATTACGATAGACGTTGAACAAGTCCTCAAACCTCTTGCTCACTTTTGCTGTGAATGCGGTTGTCTCCTCTGCTGTGTAGCACATTAATTTCGATATCTCTTGTATCGAGGCGTTCACGCCATGCAACTTTAACCTAGGATCTAAACAAGTAGCCACAGTAAAAATAGCAGGCAGTTTACTCCAATATTTATTAAATTTTTGATCCATCACTTTTACTATTTCCTTAAAGGGTCCTATATATCTCCATTTTGTTAACATTGTAGCCATCTTCAGAATTTCTATTACAGCGAGAGGAGAGGTGGGATAGTACGTACCAGACAATAAATTGGTAGACGTGTAGAATACCTCCAAAAATTCAGCTAGGTATGTGGCCATCTGCCATTCCTCTTGAGTTGGCAAGCCGGCTGGGAACTGGGTTAGTAGAAAATGCGTATAGACTTCTCGGTATGCCAGAATGTGTAAAAGCATGTGGTATGTAGAGTTCCACCTGTGGACCACATCTGTAACTGCTCTCCTGCGAGGCATATTATATTGAACACACAACGTTTTAAATTGTTGTGTTCTCGGACTCGAGCTATTAACATACGCTGTCATACCCCTCATTTTGAGAAGAATATCTCCTGCAGCAGCTAAACCATCTTGAACAATTAAATTAATAATGTGACAAACACAGCGAACATGAAATAATTCACCATTAAGTACAGGTTGAAGGTCTCCTTTAAAGCTGCAACAGCAACTTTATTATTAGAAGCATTATCAAAACTAACACTCATAATCTTATCCTTAATTTTAAATGTGGTGCATGCTTTTAATATAAGAATAGCAATGTTCATTCCATCATGCGGATAAGGGAAGTGCTCGAAAGCGATGATTCTCTTGTGCATAACCCAATCTACATCAATCCAATGAGCGGTCACACAAGAATAACTAACAAAAGTAAAGGAGATTGCCAAATATCAGAAGTAAGACTAACTTTACCTTCAAATTTATCGAAATAATCGATAAGGCGTGCTTTAGCAGCATTGTACTGTCGGAGTGCATCGGATCTAGTTGTGTTTCTATGAACCTTTTTGTACAAAGGTTGAACGTATGTGTTCATATATCTAGAGTGCTTAGGATTATCGGCAAAAGAAAAGGCTTGTTCATCATGAATAACAAATTCAGCGAGACCGTCTCTTTGCTCTCGCTGATTATAAACAAATAACTTACCGTCAAAAGATAACTGCGTTTGGGTAGGTTCGACGTGGCCTTGTCGAGGTGCACACAGAGGGTAATGCCTGTTAAGATGTCCATTACCACTACCAGACGAAAATAATTTAGCGCAGTACTTACATCGAGCTTTTCGGATGCCGTCCACCATAACTACATCGAAATGATTCCAACACTCGGCTTTCTTTTTTTCCCCTTTTGGACTTCTGGCTCATTACCGGAGGCATTGCTCGGCCCTTCTTCATCATGACCAGGCATAGGGTTGAGATTATGCCACGGAGTAGTAGCTTCGCCAACCGAGCTGCGTCCTTGACTATAATGCGGGGGGTCTTCATCAGGCGTGTATTCAAAATCTGGAATGTTTTGATTGAACTCCCAATTGGCTTGGGTATCTATCATACAGCCTGTACTCATTCGTCCAGGAACGAATGGTTGTGTTGGTGCTTGGATTGGTGTTTGTGATGGCCGTGGCGCTGGCGCTTGTGCTGGTGGTGGTGCTTGCGATGATGATGATGTTTTTCGTGATGACGATGCACGCCTCATTTTCTTCAATAATCCAGCCATATTTCACGCTAAACTTTGTAAGAGTAACTAAATACACAAGTATAAGAGTAGTAATAAGAAATAACAATTAAAAGAATGAACGAGTAACAAATATTAAGAGTTAGTAATTAAAAAGAATTTAGCAAGACTAGTAATTAATAAACAAGAGTACTAATTAGTAAATACTAGTAGTAATTAGCAAGAGTAGTAATTAAAAAGAATTTAGCAAGACTAGTAATTAATAAACAAGAGTACTAATTAGTAAATACTAGTAGTAATTAGCAAGAGTAGTAATTAAAAAGAATTTAGCAAGACTAGTAATTAATAAACAAGAGTAGTAATTAGTAAATGGTAGTAGTAATTAGCAAGAGTAGTAATTAAAAAGAATTTAGAAGACTAGTAATTAATGAACAAGAGTACTAATTAGTAAATACTAGTAGTAATTAGCAAGAGTAGTAATTAAAAAGAATTTAGCAAGACTAGTAATTAATGAACAATAGTACTAATTAGTAAATACTAGTAGTAATTAGCAAGAGTAGTAATTGGAGAGGAAAATAGTAGCAAAGCTTGTAGAAATATAGAATGTTTAGGTAAGAGAGAGTAAGAAGATTGGTGTGAAAAATTAGAGAGAAATGGTGTGAATTTATAGATTTTAGAAACTTCACAAAAGACCAAAATACCCCTACAAACTATCCGTTTATAGTTGTTGGGGAGGGTAAGAGTGTAAAGGAGTTGAAAAATATAGGTTAGACTAAAATACCCCCCAAACTAGCCGTTATATTGCTGTTGGGGGGGTAAAAGTGGAATTTTGGAAAAGGGGTGGAAGAAAGGGGGGGAAAAACCAAAAATTCAAACAAGTGGTGGGGCCGCATACCGGGCCAGACCCGGGCCGCAGATCGGGCCAGACCCGGGCTATTTCCGGGCCGGGCCGGGCCGGGCTTTTTCGCTGAAACTGGAGGCCTGGTCCAGGCCCAAGCCCCAAGCCCGCTTGTGCTGGGCCACTACTGTTCATGGACGGGGCCGGGCCAGCCCACAGGCCGCCCTGCCCGTTTGACAACTCTAGTTTTAGAGGAAAAATTGGCGGTCATTAATTTGTTTTTTGTGTGTGAGATTGTGTCTGTTGTATGTGTAGGGGCAAGGGGGCAGTCGTCGGGGACCATGGGTGATGGGTGTGCATCTCAGTGTGTGTGTGCGCGCGCAGGCGCACCAGCGTGCATGCGCAGAGTGAGTTTTTTTTTGGGGGGGGGGGGGGGGTTGACTTTGAGTGTTTATGTTGTTTCTGTCGTCTATGTTTGGCCTGGGAAGGTCACGGTGGCTGGGGAAGAGGTCGGTGACCGGGGAAGGTGGCGGGCGATGGGGATGTATCCGTATATGTGTGCAGCATGGGGGTGGTTTGGGGTGGGAGGATCAAGTGTGGGTGTGGAAGAGCAAGGGAAAAGAAGCAGTGACTAGACAAATCCCACAACCATAAATCATTACAAATTACTTAGACTACGTGGCCAGGAAGGGGCGGTGGCGAGGAAGGGGCGGTGGCCGGGGAAGGGGAAGGGGAAG
The DNA here is from genome assembly GCA_033070095.1 of Escallonia herrerae. Classification (NCBI taxonomy): domain Eukaryota; kingdom Viridiplantae; phylum Streptophyta; class Magnoliopsida; order Escalloniales; family Escalloniaceae; genus Escallonia; species Escallonia herrerae. Next base: position 223,612 of record JAVXUP010000995.1, on the reverse strand, counting down.
GGGAGGTTGTTCTTGTTTTTTTGTTCATACACGTGTCTGTCAAAAAATTATTCCTTAACTTTTTGGTTGACTTGCATTATTGTGCCCTAAAAAAGAGATCAACTGACCAGAACACCCTCGCACTTAACTAAAAAACTAACGGGAGTACGCCCCAGAGTTTTGCCATTGATTGAGGTAAAGAAATAATATTTTGGTGTGTTTGACTATTACCCTACGAAATGTATCATATGTCAGAAATTGACCCATATTCTTACTATCCAAGGAGATTACAAGTATCTTTCTTGGTGGATTACGTTAAGCAGATTACATGTATCATTCTAGGTGGATTATGTCAATCACAAGGAAGATTTTCCGGGACCTTAAAATAGAACTACGGACATGTTAGTGTAGCCATTCCATTTTATCTCTGATTCACATTATTTGGGCAAACATATAAGAAGGAACATAAAACATGATTTGTTTTATGAGAAGCCTCTATATCTTCATCGTCATGGCATTTTGTCTCAATTTCACCACATGTTTCCCCCACACTTGGTTACCCACCTACGAGGTTCATATTGTTAATGCTCTTCCTCACAGCTCCTCTCCGCTGAAGCTTCGATGCCAATCCAAGATGATGATATGGGGTATCACACCCTTTATGTCGGTGATGATTTCCATTTCCGCTTTAGGAACAATGTCGCCCGAACTACGTTGTTCTTCTGCCACTTCTACTGGGACTCAAAGGACAAGAAGTTTGATGTTTTTAACATGAAGCAGTACGGAGAATCCTGCAAATTAAGAGAGTTTGGAATTCCAAATTATTGCTACTGGTATGTGGAGGCTGATGGTTTCTATTTCGTTAACCACGATAACATCACAGATGGGGAAAAGAAGTACGCTTGGCCATAAAATATATTGTATAACCTCGTGGCTTTCGACGTGCCTCCCGATTTGCGAGTAATGACGAAAATAATATATTGACCTCGTGGATGTTCCATCTCTTGCTCTCTATCTACATATACATCTCTATACATGTGTATCTCTGTATATATGGAGTTACATACACGCATGTGTGGGTATGTGTTTGTGTGGGTACGTTTAAATCTCGCCATCTCCATTTCTCTTTGTGTACTTTTTTCCTTTTAATCTAACCGAATGGTAGAGGACATTACTGTGTTTTAATCTCTCTTATCATCGGTCTTCCATACGAAGTATTAGCTCAAGATTCATGGCGCTGTTAACAAGAAAGCAATCTGTGCGATGTTTGTTTATAAACGAAACATAAGCTAGGTGATTTTACTAGTTATCTGTCATTAATATTTTACCTGTGTTATTGCAATTATTATATGGGCTGTCATTATTAGTCAGAAAATGGTAGCAACAAATTGTTATGTGGTGACTAAAGAACTTGAAGGAGTGGGGAAGGGAATGAATCGTGAGCAAGAGACTTTAAAATGAAAAGTATGTATACAAAGGAGAAAGTAGTTGGGTAAACTGCAAAAGCTTGCTTATCTTGTATATATAAAAAAAAAGATACCGCCATTTATTGCTCTGCTTTAAAGTTTTGATCTAGCGAGCGATATCAAGCTTAAATAACGAGAAAAACTTTCACGTAACAGGAATAGCGACATGGTGTAACAAACGGATGAGACGCGAGAACAATAAAACCTTGCCCCCTATTATCTCGAAATCCCTCTATCTGGACCATCCATAAATCAAGGATTGACGGCCAAATCGCTTTGACAAGAAAACTTATTTGCCTGCGCGGGTAGTGGATCGCGTCCCTATATATATATATATAGTTTTAGCCAAAAGAGGTGGGACCCGGTGACATTATTTTCTGGAACTGTAGAGATTGGAATTAGGACCTTTACTTGTCTTGGGGGACCGACGCCTTGGACGAAGTCAGGGACTTGGTCTAGACAAAACATCCATTTGAATCATCGTTAACATGATGCCTAGATGGAAAATCTCGTGTGTGATTAGGATACGCTTTAAAATTAAGAATGTGTATGCCGCTGAATTCGAATTCGATAGCGGCATTGTTCTTCCCTGCCACTGATTCAGATCAGTCAACATCAATTATGACGTGAAGTTCACAAGTTTACTTAGTTTTCTGTTGAGGCATAGTCTTTCCCCCTTTGGTTTTACTTGCATCCCCCTCTTAGCTACCTATTAGGGAAACACTAGGTAAAAGCGCAAAATGACACTATCGTTTTCGATAGTCTATTTCGGTAAACAAAGATGTCCACTGTTGTAAAAAGTGCTTTAACACCCACCCAAAGAACAAACAAGAGTGGGATTTGGCCAAAAGTTACAATAAGCATCTTACTAAAACCTGTAACAATGTAAACCTATACTCACACACTCAAAGTCACACACACACACAGACACATACACACACACACGCGCGTAATACAAATTTCTTTATCTCGTCAATTTTTATAGCTCCACTTGAATATATACTTTTCCTTCAAATATTCATTATGTGAAACAATATTTTCATCTATGGGTGTTTATCTAGTCCACGAGATCCCGATGTGTCGCTGGTGAATCGTGCTTTTCACACCCCCCTCATTTTTCCCAGCTTTTATACTTGTTTAATCACGTGATTTATGTGATCTCAGTATATTCAAATATTTTTAATGAAGCCTTAAAATTGGTAGGATATATATTAGTTGTTTGCTCCTCTGTTTTTTTCTTTTGTTTTTCCTGGGTTTGCATAGTTTAATCTTTGGCAAATTGAAAATCTATTCATTCAGAGTAGGCAGACCTGAACCCAACCAAATCCAATTGTGCAGTATGAATCAAACCCAGTACATAGCCACCGAAGAATATTAGAGCTGGGCTTGGGACCTCAACCCTCCCATGCCCAGCGTAATTTGAGGCCTACCTGTTGAAGAGCTCTCATGTCAAAAATCATTACTTTCTATTAGCTCAAGCATATTAAAGCGTAGGCCGTTATTCGAGCATATTTTCAAGGTTAAATGACGAATTATACCACAACATATGGCACGCTTGTTGGGTAATTCTGATACCTATCAAAATTGTATTTCTTTACATCCACATCTGGCGAACGAATGTTTACCTTTCGCTCAGATTATTGAAAAAACTACGGTTTGCATAACTGTTCCTGAAACTATTGAGGCCTAAGTGGTCAAATTGCAAGTTGTGTTTTAGAGGGAAAATTGGCGGTCATTAATTTGTTGTTTGTGTGTGAGATTGTGTTTGTTGTATGTGTAGGGGCAAGGGGGCGGTCGTCAGGGACCATGGGCGATGGGTGTGCATCTCAATGTGTGTGTGTGTGCAGGCGCACCAGCGTGCATGTGCAGGGTAGGTTTTTTTTGGGGGTGGGGGGGTGGGGGGATTGACTTTGTGTGTTTATGTTGTTTGTGTCGTCTATGTTTGGCCTCGTAAGGTCACGGTGGCTGGGGAAGAGGTCGGTGACCTGGGAAGGTGGTGGGCGATGGGGATGCATATGTATATGTGTGCAGCGTGGGGGTGGTTTGGGGTGGGGGGATCAAGTGTGTGTGTGTGTGTGGTCGGGGAAGAGCAAGGGAAAGGTGGCAGTGACTGGACAAATCCCACAACCATAAATCACTACACTACAAATTACTTCGATTACGTGGCCAGGAAGGGGCAGTGGCCAGGGAAGGGGGAGGTTGTTCTTGTTTTTTAGTTCATACATGTGTCTGTCACAAAATTATTCCTGGGAAGGTCACGGTGGCCGGGGAAGAGGTCGGTGACCGGGGAAGGTGGTGGGTGATAGGGATGCATCGTATATGTGTGTAGCGTGGGGGTGGTTTGGGGTGGGGGGGGATGAAGTGTGCGTGTGTGTGGTCGGGGAAGGGCAAGGGAAAGGAGGCAGTGACTAGACAGGTCCCACAACCATAAATCACTACAAATTAGTTCGATTACGTGGCCAGGAAGGGGGAGGTTGTTCTTGTTTTTTTGTTCATACACGTGTCTGTCAAATAATTATTCCTTAACTTTTTGGTTGACTTGCATTATTGTGCCCCAAAAAATAGATGAACTGACCAGAACACCCTCGCACTTAACTAAAAAACTAACGGGAGTACGCCCCAGAGTTTTGCCATTGATTGAGGTAAAGAAATAATATTTTGGTGTGTTTGACTATTACCCTACGAAATGTATCATATGTCAGAAATTGACCCATATTCTTATTATCCAAAGAGATTACAAGTATCTTTCTTGGTGGATTACGTTAAGCAGATTACATGTATCATTCTAGGTGGATTATGTTAATCACAAGGAAGATTTTCCGGGACCTTAAAATAGAACTACGGACATGTTAGTGTAGCCACTCCATTTTATCTCTGCTTCACATTATTCGGGCAAACATATAAGAAGGAACAGGCAACATGATTTGTTTTATGAGAAGCCTCTATATCTTCATCTTCATGGCATTTTGTCTCAATTTCACCACATGTTTCCCCCACACTTGGTTACCCACCTACGAGGTTCATATTGTTAATGCTCTTCCTCACAGCTCCTCTCCACTGAAGCTTCGATGCCAATCCAAAGATGATGATATGGGGTATCACACCCTTTATGTCGGTGATGATTTCCTTTTCCGCTTTAAGAACAATGTCCCCCGAACTACGTTGTTCTTCTGCCACTTCTAATGGGACTCGAAGGACAAGAAGTTTGATGTTTTTAACATGAAGCAGTATGGGGAATCCTGCAAATTAAGAGAGTTTGGAATTCTAAATTATTGCTACTGGTATGTGGAGGCTGATGGTTTCTATTTTGTTAACCACGATAACATCATTGATGGGGAAAAGAAGTACGCTTGGCCATAAAAGATATTGTATAACCTCGTGGCTTTCGACGTGTCTCCCGATTTGCGAGTAATGACGAAAATAATATATTGACCTCGTGGATGTTCCATCTCTTTCTCTCTATCTACATATACATCTCTATACATGTGTATCTCTGTATATATGGAGTTACATACACGCATGTGTGGGTATGTGTTTGTGTGGGTACGTTTAAATCTCACCATATCCATTTCTCTTTGTGTACTTTTTTCCTTTTAATCTAACCGAATGGTAGAGTTGTCAAACGGGCCGGGCGGCCCGTGGGCTGGCCCGGCCCGGCCCGGTTCTGGCCCGGGCTGGCCCGGCCCCGTCCATGAACAGTAGCGGCCCAGCACAAGCGGGCTTGGGGCCTGGGCATGGACCAGGCCTCCAGTTTCTGCGAAAAAGCCCGGCCCGGGTTTGGCCCGGTCTGCGGCCCGGTTCTGGCCCGGTCTGCGGCCCGGGTCTGGCCCGGTCTACGGCCCCACCACTTGTTTGAATTTTTGGTTTTTCCCCCCTTTCTTCCACCCCTTTTCCAAAATTCCACTTTTACCCCCCCAACAGCAATATAACGGCTAGTTTGGGGGGTATTTTAGTCTAACCTAATTTTTCAACTCCTTTACACTTTTACCCTCCCCAACAACTATAAACGGATAGTTTGTAGGGGTATTTTGGTCTTTTGTGAAGTTTCTAAAATCTATAAATTCACACCATTTCTCTCTAATTTTTCACACCAATCTTCTTACTCTCTCTTACCTAAACATTCTATATTTCTACAAGCTTTGCTACTATTTTCCTCTCCAATTACTACTCTTGCTAATTACTACTAGTATTTACTAATTAGTACTCTTGTTTATTAATTACTAGTCTTGCTAAATTCTTTTTAATTACTACTCTTGCTAATTACTACTAGTATTTACTAATTAGTACTCTTGTTCATTAATTACTAGTCTTGCTAAATTCTTTTTAATTACTACTCTTGCTAATTATTACTACTATTTACTAATTAGTACTCTTGTTTATTAATTACTAGTCTTGCTAAATTCTTTTTAATTACTACTCTTGCTAATTACTACTAGTATTTACTAATTAGTACTCTTGTTTATTAATTACTAGTCTTGCTAAATTCTTTTTAATTACTAACTCTCTAATATTTGTTACTCGTTCATTCTTTTAATTGTTATTTCTTATTACTACTCTTATACTTGTGTATTTAGTTACTCTTACAAAGTTTAGCGTGAAATATGGCTGGATTATTGAAGAAAATGAGGCGTGCATCGTCATCACGAAAAACATCATCATCATCGCAAGCACCACCACCAGCACAAGCGCCAGCGCCACGGCCATCACAAACACCAATCCAAGCACCAACACAACCATTCGTTCCTGGACGAATGAGTACAGGCTGTATGATAGATACCCAAGCCAATTGGGAGTTCAATCAAAACATTCCAGATTTTGAATACACGCCTGATGAAGACCCCCCGCATTATAGTCAAGGACGCAGCTCGGTTGGCGAAGCTACTACTCCGTGGCATAATCTCAACCCTATGCCTGGTCATGATGAAGAAGGGCCGAGCAATGCCTCCGGTAATGAGCCAGAAGTCCAAAAGGGGAAAAAAAGAAAGCCGAGTGTTGGAATCATTTCGATGTAGTTATGGTGGACGGCATCCGAAAAGCTCGATGTAAGTACTGCGCTAAATTATTTTCGTCTGGTAGTGGTAATGGACATCTTAACAGGCATTACCCTCTGTGTGCACCTCGACAAGGCCACGTCGAACCTACCCAAACGCAGTTATCTTTTGACGGTAAGTTATTTGTTTATAATCAGCGAGAGCAAAGAGACGGTCTCGCTGAATTTGTTATTCATGATGAACAAGCCTTTTCTTTTGCCGATAATCCTAAGCACTCTAGATATATGAACACATACGTTCAACCTTTGTACAAAAAGGTTCATAGAAACACAACTAGATCCGATGCACTCCGACAGTACAATGCTGCTAAAGCACGCCTTATCGATTATTTCGATAAATTTGACGGTAAAGTTAGTCTTACTTCTGATATTTGGCAATCTCCTTTACTTTTGTTAGTTATTCTTGTGTGACCGCTCATTGGATTGATGCAGATTGGGTTATGCACAAGAGAATCATCGCTTTCGAGCACTTCCCTTATCCGCATGATGGAATGAACATTGCTATTCTTATATTAAAAGCATGTACCACATTTAAAATTAAGGATAAGATTATGAGTGTTAGTTTTGATAATGCTTCTAATAATAAAGTTGCTGTTGCAGCTTTAAAGGAGACGCTTCAACCTGTACTTAATGGTGAATTATTTCATGTTCGTTGTGTTTGTCACATTATTAATTTAATTGTTCAAGATGGTTTAGCTGCTGCAGGAGATATTCTTCTCAAAATGAGGGGTATGACAGCGTATGTTAATAGCTCGAGTCCGAGAACACAACAATTTAAAACGTTGTGTGTTCAATATAATATGCCTCGCAGGAGAGCAGTTACAGATGTGGTCCACAGGTGGAACTCTACATACCATATGCTTTTACACATTCTGGCATACCGAGAAGTCTATACGCATTTTCTACTAACCCAGTTCCCAGCCGGCTTGCCAACTCAAGAGGAATGGCAGATGGCCACATACCTAGCTGAATTTTTGGAGGTATTCTACACGTCTACCAATTTATTGTCTGGTACGTACTATCCCACCTCTCCTCTCGCTGTAATAGAAATTCTCAAGATGGCTACAATGTTAACAAAATGGAGATATATAGGACCCTTTAAGGAAATAGTAAAAGTGATGGATAAAAATTTAATAAATATTGGAGTAAACTGCCTGTTATTTTTACTGTGGCTACTTGTTTAGATCCTAGGTTAAAGTTGCATGGCGTGAACGCCTCGATACAAGAGATATCGAAATTAATGTGCTACACAGCAGAGGAGACAACCGCATTCACAGCAAAAGTGAGCAAGAGGTTTGAGGACTTGTTCAACCTCTATCGTAATTCTGCTGACGTGCGCGGGCGAGCTACATCATCATCCACTGTTGAGAGGTATTATGCGCCATACCTTAAGGGCTTTGAACATCTAGTAGCAAGACAACTACCAGGTGAAGGTACTTCTAATTCGGCAGGTTCGTCTACTTTTTCCTCTTTTAATGAGATTGGTGTATATGCAAATACTGATCATTATTCTGATTTATCAATGCAAGAACAGGTTAATTTTAATTTGTTAAATTTTTGGAAACAAAATCAAAACATGTATAAAACTTTATCCCAAATTGCACGGGATGTACTGCCAGTGCAAGCCTCCACGGTTGCTTCAGAGTCGGCATTTTCAGCCAGCGGGAGGGTTTTGGATGACAGGAGGAGTCGTCTTAACCCCGAGTCGCTCGAGCTATGTGTATGTTGGAAGGATTATCTTGATGCGAAATACCGCGAGCAAGATAAACCGATTGATGATAGGAAGAGCAGTGACTCGGATATTGAAGTACTTCTGGATGATTAGGTAATTTGTTTTTATTTTCCTCTTTTGATCCTTTTGGTTGACGTTGCAGATTTCTTGATCTTTGATTGCTGATATTTTGGATAGACATGCATTATTATTTTGATTGTTAGAATTTTAAGAATAAATTTTTTCACAAAATATACTTTTTTTTCATATATATAAAATAAATTTTTACAAGCAAGATATATATTTTTTCGTATATATAAAAAAATAGGTAACTTCGCCTGTTTGTTTACAAGCAGCCGGTCCCAAGCCCGGATAAAAGGAGGAGGGCCTATGAATACATTTATTATTTTTCTATATAAATTGTTATGTGTTAAGATTTTATTAATAAAGCTCACCAAGAAGAGTATGAAAATGTTTAACATATAATAAAAAATATAATGGCTAACAAATAAATATGTATATACATACATACATATATATGTATATTACTTATAATGAAATAAAAGGATAAAGATTAGGTTCGTTAAATTGTGAATATTGCCTAGAGATGAAATTTAAAATTGAATAACAAAAAATTGAAAAAAATCGAACAAGTCCCAAACCTAGAGATGAAATTTAAAATTGCCTAGAGATGAATATTGCCTAGAGATGAAATTTAAAATTGAATAAGATTAGGTTACTTTTTTTAAAATTGAATTAAAAAAAAAAGGGCCCGGGCCCGGCCCAAGCCCGGCCCTAGATATTGGGCCTAGGGCCAGGGCCTGGACTGGGCCTAGGTTTGCCTTCGGCAGGCCCGGCCCGGCCCTGCCCGGTTGGCAGCCCCGCTGGCCCGGCCCCGGCCCGGCCCCACAGCAGGCCCGATGGGCTTGGGCTGGGCCGGCCCAAGCCCGGCCCTTTGACATCACTACCGAATGGTAGAGGACATTACTGCGTTTTAATCTCTCTTATCATCGGTCTTCCATATGAAGTATTAGCTCAAGATTCATGGCGCTGTTAACAAGAAAGCAATCTGTGCGATGTTTGTTTATAAACGAAACATAAGCTAGGTGATTTTACTAGTAATCTGTCACTAATATTTTACCTGTGTTATTGCAATTATTATATGGGCTATCATTATTAGTCAGAAAATGGTAGCAACAAATTGTTATGTGGTGACTAAAGAACTTGAAGGAGTGGGGAAGGGAATGAATCGTGAGCAAAAGACTTTAAAATGAAAAGTATGTATACAAGGGAGAAAGTAGTTGGGTAAACTGCAAAAGCTTGCTTATCTTGTATATAAAAAAAAGATACCGCCATTTATTGCTCTGCTTTAAAGTTTTGATCTATCGAGCGATATCAAGCTTAAATAACGAGAAAAACTTTCACGTAACAGTAATAGTGACGTGGTGTAACAAACAGATCAGACGCGAGAACAATAAAACCTTGCCCCCTATTATCTCGAAATCCCTCCATCTCGTCAAATATAAGATGTCCATTACACCACTATTACAATGAAGATTTTTATGGTGTTATAACCATTATGCGATTCTCTCTCTTTTTCTAATGCTCCTTTGCCCATGAAAGGCAAGTCAAATGCATCTTTATCATGAAATGATGACCACCGAGGCAAATTAGCCAGTGTACTTTAAGTCTTTTTAACTTTAGAAATCAATACAAGAAATTGGCGGTCGCTAAAGGGGCAGTTGCGGTCGCTACACTGTTTTAGAGATCGCAAAAAGCGGACGCTAGAAGTCAGGTTGCTAAATTTTAGCGACCGCATTTCCTTATCAGTTGCTAAATTTAGCTATCACGAAGACTATATTTAGTGACTGTTTTAGCGGTCGCTAGATATTTTTTTAATTTAAATGATATTTTATTTAGCGACAGATTTCTCTACATTTAGCCACCGCACCCTACGGACGCTAAAAATTTAGCGACAGCGTCCTTGTTTTTTATTTTTATATTTAATTTTAGTTAGCGACCACTGTTTATACTTTAGCGACCGCCCCTTGCGGTCGCTAATAAGTTTTTTATTTTTATTTTAAAATATTAGATTCGCAATCGTATTTCTTCTATTTAGTGACCGCGATGTGCGGTCGGTAAGCCTGGGTCTTGCAAAAAACAATTAGGTCCAAAAACCTGTCCCAAAACCAATCCAACAACCGGTCCCATTCCAATCCAATACCAATTCAACAACCGGTCCAAAAACCGATTTAGCCTTGGTTAAAATGGTTTTGAATGAATGTGTTGAAAGCTTTCAACGCATTCATTCAAACCGATTCAACCCCCTGTCCGACATTCATTCAAATAACTTGTCCAAAAGCTATCTACTCTACACAATACGACACAAGTGTCGCATCCATCAAACTATATATAAACATATGCATTAAAATCAATAAATTATGAATTGAACCAAAATTTGAAAAATGAGTAAGTATATGACCTCAAAGCTAAGCTACACATGCAAGCCAATAAATAACCCCAACCCCTATCACTAGCTGGCTGACCGACCAACCATGTCATCATCTTATTCATTCCTTGATGAAGGCACGTTCGATCCAACAATGTTCTCACCGCCCTGAGAATCACTGGCACTAGGACCACTATCGCTTTACACGAAGCCATACGAATGATTCAACATAATATATAAAAATCAAGATCACATATAGAATGACCAAAATCCATATCTCCTTGAGAAAATTGGTATTACCTAAAGTTTGGGTCCGGGCATGAGGAAATCGCGTCTTGGATCATCTTCGTAATTCTTTCATCAAATAATTTCTCGAAGTGCTCCTTATCCATCACTTCAACCCGAGGACCGCTACAACTGGTCACGCCTGACAACTGAGCGCTACCATCTAGCAACGAGCGTGCGGATTGACGAGGGTGGCCGAGCATACGGTCCTTCTTAGGACCCTTCTGTAGCATCTAACCACAAAGAGACCTCGTCCACTGTTTGGCTACTGTCTACCTAGGAGTTGGCCTGGAATTTTTCTCTATATGAACTCTATATAAGAAAACAACAAAAATGTTAGAAGAATGCAATTGGCCGCAACCAATAAGGATACAATAGGAATGCAAAAGTAATACAAAAAGTTGTGTGCTCACCGAAAACTGCTCCGCACTCTCAGAAACCCACTTCCCTTCTTTATTTTTGTGTGTGCACTCAAACTGGCAGAGCCTCGTAGGGGGCCTTTATTCAGGGTGGTCTTCTGTCAACTTCAGCGTGTGCATAGTAAATGGACGGGATCCAGCACTATGCTTCATCTTTTTCTCGCTATGAGCCATATGCTTGCCTCGCTCCTCACTCAGCTTCGCCCACTTTACTGTACGCCAATGGTTCACCAGCTGCCTCCACATGGCTCTAGAGAAATACTCGGGTTGTGGTCCCTGGCCATAAAGATATCTGTCTCACCTACCCGAGCTAGCGCCTGCCTCCATGCATCGAGCATCAATTTCTCTTACTTTTCAGAACAACGCCACTCCCAGGCCTACCTCCATGCATCGAGCATCAATTTCTTTTAGTTTTCAGAACAATGTCACTCCCAGACCTCCCTTCTAAGTCCTTTGTCTTCGTCAGACTCAAAAATTTTGAAATAGTCCTGAACATAAATCAACACAATTTTAAACACGATTAGCAAGAAATATTAAACAATAATGTACTTCTACAACCAAATAAAGTAATTAAAAATAGACAATCCGTCCACGACTTTCACGTCACATAAGGCTGTGGAAGGTGGGCCTTGATAATAAGACTGATTTTGGTCCTAACACAATCCTCAACAAAGCTAATTACAAGAAATCGCAAGAGAGATATGTCAATCCCAATATAACAATGTATTAAGTTAGATAAGTGCGCTAAAAGATGTTAAGAATTGAGCTTTGAAAATTAAAAACATATTAATTGTTGAGGACATGGGTAGTAATCCTCTGTTCTAGGGTGGTTGGAAGAGGTATCCCGTGTGTGATATCTCTAGATACAAACACACTAGACACTACAAATGATGAAAAATGAAGACATCATATATATATATATATATATATATATATATATATATATATATATATATCTATTCCAACGAGTATGGTTCAATTCGACACGAAACTAATATTGTCTCACCATGTATTGAAGCTACTGATGACGACATCGGCTACTCATCAGTAGTCACGACACCAAGCTGGGGAGGGGCTGACTATGCCGGAGGAGCTCCGCGACGGTCACCTCCACGACCTCGGGGTGCACTGGATCTCGACATATCTACAAAAAGTGGGAAGTGCAAAAGTTAATTGAGTTTAATTAGTTCGATTGAATAATATACAACTTAGGCACAAAAGTAAATTAATAACAATGTAGTTCGCTTGAATAATAAACAACTTAAGTGCAAGAGTTAATTGATAAGAATGTGACACGACCAAGTATAAAAGACAACTCAATTTAAATAGTCAACCACCATCAATAATAGACAATTCAATTTAAAATATTAAACACCACAAGTGCAAAAGTATATTGATAAGAATCTTTTTGCTTTACACAATCAATCACTATCACTAATAGACAACGGAACGTCTTCCTCCTTCTCGTCATCTTCATCCCCTTCATCTTCACTGTCTTCTTCTTCGTCATCAACTTCTTCCTTGGAATGGTCGTCGCCGTCATCGTCATCATCATCATCACTGAGGGCTTCAACATCGACCTCTTCTCCAGCATGGCCTAAATCGCAAAGAAGCTCACCAACAACATCATTATCCTCCCAAAGCGGTATCACTGTGGGAGCATCATCCTCTTGGTACATCTCAATGAACACATCATCATCAACAAAATCTCTTGGTCTTGATAACAGTATGCCAATTTGCGTTCTTCCTTGTCACACCCTTTGCATAGAAGACCTGCGTTGCTTGAGCTGCAAATACAAATGATTCGTACGATTTAAGCCTTGACCTCATATTAACGTTTACAATCCCATGTTGACTAACTCAGATACCAGCTGTAATGTCAAACCATTTGTACTTGAACATTACCAGTCGATTATCGCTGCCATAATAATCTAGTTCAACAACCTCCTCCAACTGCCCATAAAAATCATGCTCACTATCATTATAACAGTCACCTTTGACTAAAACTCCACTATTTTGGGTTTGTTTACTAAGGTCAACTTCCATCATGTTAAACCTAAACCCATTGGCAATGCACCCTTTATAACACGAAACTAGTCTACTAGGGCCAGCAGCAAGCAATATGAGATGAATATCAACTCCATCATGGGCGGTCTACAATAACAAATAATTTGCGCAAAGTATTAAGTTATTACATCGCATATTCCATCTCACTATATTAGAAATGAGATGAGGTTTTAGAACTTACGTGCTTTCGGAACCACTCAAGTTGTCCATCTAATATCCTAAGGTTTACGAATAACACTTCCTCATCATATTCATTGTTATATAGCATCGTCGTTATATTATGTTCTTGAACTATGAGAAGGAGGATATATACATAACTATTTACACTATGAATGGTGCAACTTCATTGCAATTCATGAGAGTGTACTGTTGAGGCAATATGCTCTTCGTCCACTCCTTGCTCCAAGTGCATGACCGGGATACATGAATATTGAAAGACACTCATCGAATTTTATGTCGGCACTATTGTGATTGCGACCAAGCCGATTCATCTTTGTATTAGCATCAATCTCAAAGTAAAAGGAGCAGAATTTGGTAAGCTCCTCAAGGATGTAAGCCTCTGCAATTGAACCTTCAATGCGGGCTTTATTACGCACCTTTTTCTTAAGGTCAAACATACACCTATGTAAGAAATAAGTCATTTTTAGTAAACAACATGTGTGTGCAAGTATGAAATACAATTTAAAGATAGATATGCGATATCACCTCTCAAATAGGTACATCCACCGATACTACACAGGTCCGCCCACTCTAGCCTCATATGCTAAATGAATGGTCAAATGCTCCATCGAGTCAAAGAATGACAGGGGAAAGGTTTTTTCTAACTTTCACCTTATGTCAACAATGTTTTTTTTTTCAAGAATCTTAACATCACTCTCTCGGAGTACCTTTGAGCACAAATCATGGAAGAAATGACTAAGTTCAGTCAATGCTTCATTTATTGGCTTCAGCAAGAGGTCACGAAAGACAATTAGTATAAATCTTTCCATGAATACATGACAATCGTGACTCTTTAAACCATAAAACTTACAATCAGCAAGGTTGCAACAACGTGATATATTAGATGCATTGCCATCTGTCAGCTTCAACAATTTAACCTACTCATACACCTATTGTATCTGCTTTTTATCCAATGTATATATTTCTTCGGGCAAAACCAGCTTATCATTAACCATTTGTGGATGCAATTCATGCTGTATACCCATCATCTGCATATATCTGCGTTCTTTTAGGCGATATTTTGATTTGCCCTTGACATTCATAACTGTATTAAACACATTTTTAAAAATATTTTTTTCAATGTGAATAACATTAAGATTGTTACAGAGAAAGAGGGTCGGCCAATAAGACAGCTCCCAAAAGATGCACATTTTCTTCAAGTTGTGTGTTTTTTCAAAGCCAGAAAGTTTTAGACTGGCACTACAAGAAATAAGGCCTTTGGCAATGGGGAAATCTGTCGCCAAAGGCCTACATTCCGTCGCGAAATCTTTTAGTGACGGAATTACCGTCACTAAAAGTCCCTCGCCTAATATTGGACTTTTAGTGACGGTTTTTTATACATTAGTGACGGAATTTCCGTCGCTAATTATATTTTACGTATTTTAATTATTTTTTTAAAAAATAATTTAATCTGTAAATATTTAGCGACGGAATAAACTTTTTAGCGATGGAATATCAGTCTCAAAATGTCATTTTTAAAGACGGAATATTCCGTCATTAAAAGCTCAGAATTAGTATACACTTTAGCGACGGAATTAATCCGTCGCTAAAAGTCAATTTTTTTAAAATAATTGTTTTAAATGCCCAAACCTGTAATAAAAAAATCAAGCCTCAACAACAAGGCACAATCCCCAAATGCACATTAGGGTTAAATAATTGTTGATCGATCAACAATTATTTAACCCTACAACAGACACACAACAAATATATAACTTTAAAAAAATGTTTACTTTAACGAAAAATAAAATGTACAAGTTGGGAACCGGATACAACCGATTAGGGGAGGAGAGAAGAGTACAAGCCGGGAGAGGGGAACAAGCTGGGAGGGCACGAGAGGGGGCTCATTAGGGGTTGCCGAGTCCCGGATTTGAATCCTGCTGCTCCAGAGCCGGCTCAGCATGTCCAGCAGCAGTGCCCTGCTGATCCTACTCTCTGATCATCATCAACACCACCATAGCAATGCACTGGATCTTGTCCTCATCCAACAGACACTGCGTAGCCGGTGTCTGTGGATGGGCAGCTGGGGGTGGGACGCTCCAATCACGGCACATGCAGTCATGCTAAGCAGGCCGCGTATGCGGCCTTTCGGAGGATTGACGACCTCTGGTGTATCCAGCCATCACTTCAACGCCCCAGTACTCACACCCATACTAGTGGATGCTGATGGCTGTCCGGACTGCTGCTCGGACCCTTTAAGCTATTCATACGAGGCCTGCAAAAACAATGATATAAAGATAATATGTTAGGGCATTAACGTAACAAACATTGAATAGAAAGACAAAAAATTAACGAATTAAACAAGTTGACTTGAACTTACATCGATCCGCTGGGCAATATCTGAAACATAGTCATAAGCCGGGTGTGCCTTGTCCTTGTCCTTCTTTTGCACGTGCGTCTGATTATATGTCAGAGTTACGATCTCATCCTCTTTCAGGTCCGGGTGCTCGAACGCATTCATGTGTCGGATGACGTCGTGTGCCACCAACTCCCCCCCGGTGTGGGTCAGATCTTTGTTCTATCTGTTATCAGCCCTGCTCTTACTCTTGGCATCCTTGCCTGGATCCCAACCCACCGCTCAATCATCTGCCCCCATACAGTCAGACATATCCAATGCGGGGGATATCTCTTCATCTCTGTCATCGGGGCACCCTCAGGCAGCATCTTCTTTGCCTGATCCCGTGCGACGTGCAATCATCGGCGGTAATTCTTTTCGATGTATGCAAAAAAGACATGTCGCCCCAGCGCCTGCTGACCAGACGAGTCAAATGTGAACCCCTCCTGCAAGGCATCTAATTTCACAAATTAGTTTAAATAATAAATTCTAATTAAACAAATACTATTGCAAAAAATATCACGTTAACCGTACCAACCACTCCTCCCATAGGGAGTCCCTCCGTCGAGGCATCCCAGTCCCTCCAATACAGCCGTGGCTCAAAGAATCGGCCCTTCACAAGAACGCCGATTTTCATCCTCGCCTGATTCTCTAGGATCATGCCAAAGAAGTAAATAAATACATTAATATAGTTCAAATATAAACTAAGACACCCAAAAATTTAAATATAAGGCGTGATGTGATTTTTTTTACTTACTGACCCTCTTAGATGAGCGTAACTCTCTGTTTACGCTGGGGGTCGATGCGTACCCCGCCTATCGAGCATGGCCTCGCCGAGATCCAACAAAACATCGACATTAATGCAGTTCAAAAATACATTAAATATAAGGCTAGTGAAAATTGAGTAAACACCGTTATCAACTATACTTGAGGTAGAACCCCAGAAGAAGGAGAATCAACGCGCGTGTGGGAGGAATCGGCGTTGGACTTGGGCGACGGCTGGGGCTGGGGTTGGAGCTGGAGCTAGGGCCCCGTCTGTTGTACACTAGCACTCTGTGCCTCATCATCAGTGGGCAATGATGAGGTGGGACCCACTGGGGAAGAAGCAGCTCGGTGTCCACCTCGGCCATGAATAGCCCGTATCCTATCCATATCTGACTTCGTATAGATAAATTGCAAACAAGTTAACACATTAAAAACAATAATTTGGTAGAAATCATCATCAACACTATATATATGAACGGAGTACAAAAACACATCAATGTGAACCAAGTTCTAAAATGTTACTGCATTTTTTCCATGATGTTACAACATTACAAGTCAATCATTTTTTGTTTGGGAATCATCAGCATCTTCATCACTAGACTTGTCGTCCTCTTCTTCGTGGGACTCGTCGTCCTTTTCATCTTCTAATTCATCATCTTCATCAGTAGACTCAGTCACATCATCTTCAACACTTTCCACGTCTTCCGCGTCATCATCTATGACTTCTTCTCCAACATGAAGTGTTGTTGGAAGAGGAAGATCGTCATCCTCGTTGTTCACCTCAACAGGTAACAAGACAGGCAGTTGGTCAGCTTGAAAGGTGTCTAAATCACTGTCATATGTCACGAGAAATTTCTTGGACTTAATAATTGTATACCAATGAGATTTGGGATTGGCGACATCCTCCGCGTAAAAGAGTTGTGCAGCTTGACTAGCATACACAAATGGCTCGTCTGATGCAAGTTTAGACTTGACATTGACATCTACAATCCCTTGAGTGCTAACAAGGATTCCTCTACTGCATGTGACATCGAACCATGTATACTTGAACACTACCAGGTAATTTTTGGAACTCAAATATTCTAGCTCAATAATCTCATCTAACTCTCCATAAAAATCCATGCAATTCTCGGCATAACAGTCGCCGTTGACCAAGACTCCACTGTTTTGGGTTTGTTTTGTTCGATCATCATCTTTTATGTTAAACCTAAACCCGTTGATGATATAGCCTCCATGACAGGATGCTTGTTTGTTAGGGCCTTGAGCTAGTAATTTCAAGCAGGAGGCCACTGGTCTATCCATTGACTGAAGCTATTGTAGATGACGGTAAAAATTAAGGATAAATCAGTATTCTAATTGGCCGCATAACTGTATATAACACATAATATAATTTCGTTAAAGACATACACGCCTTCTGAACCACTATACAAATTGTAATTTCTGATGAGATTCAAGTCCAGCGGGATTAGAAATTAAAGATTCCGCATCGAACTCACTGCAAACCAATATAGTTGACTCGCTTAATTATCACACATTTTCAATTATGTACAGCAATTTTTTGAATTAAGACATTAACCTACTCAACGAATGCTGAAACTTCATCGCAATTTAGAAGGGCATATATTGTTGCAACACTGTACTCTTCATCCGTTAGCCATCGAGTATACGTTCGGCCAAACGGACTATCTGACTGCTTGAATATTGACAATTGCCCTTCCAAATTTGTGCTTGATCCGGGGTCATTTCGGCCTAGTTGATTTAACCTTGTATCAACATTAGGCCCAAAATATTGACTACAAAAGTTTACAAGTTCTTCCATTACGTAAGTCTCCGCAATTGAGCCCTAAACCCGAGCCTTATTGTGGACTTTTTTCTTTAAATGGAACATCAACCTAGAAGTTTAGCGAATCGAGTTAGGTGGAATATCAATGATAACAAGTGTCTCATTAAGTGTAAATGAACAACTGTAACAATTTAAAGATTACCTCTCGAAGGGATACATCCACCGATATTGCACAGGTTCACCCATCTTAGCTTCATATGCCAAGTGAACAGGCAGATGCTCCATTGAATCAAAGAACGAAGGTGGGAAGATTTTCTCTAGCTTGCAAATCGTCACCATAATGTTCTTCTCAAGCACCTCCATGTTACTCACCTGGATCGTAGAAGAGCATATATCTCAAAAGAAATGAGATAATTCAGTCAAAGTCTCGCATACAACCCGTGGCAATAGTCCCCGAAAGGCAATAGGAATGAATCTCTCCATGAATATGTGGCAGTCGTGACTCTTCATCCCTTGGAACTTGCATTTCGATGCATTACAACAACGAGATATGTTGGACGCAAACCCATTCAGAAGCTTCAAATTCTTAACCCACTAACAGACCTTCTCCACTTGTTTCTTGTCTAGACGGTAAGGTGCTTTTGGAAGTATCGTCCTCCCGCTGACTGTCCGAGGATACAATTCACGGCGTACACCCAACTGTTGTAGATCCCTTCTTACTTTAAGGTGATCTTTCGATTTTTCCTTGACATTCATCACTGTGTTGAACACATTATCAAAAACATTCTTCTCAATATGCATCACATCCATGTTGTTTTGGATAATGAGTGTCCTCTAGTAGGCTAACTCCCAAAAAATACAATGTTTCCTCCAGTTATGCTCTTTCCCGTACGCTGGAATCTTCTGATCTGGCACACCATTGTAGAATGGTATGTCAATATCAAGTGCCTCCAGGTGTGAGAACACTTCTTCGCCAGATGGGTAGTCCAGTGTGACAACCTCACGGTCGATTGTCCCGTCAAATTTATCCTTCTGCCTACGAAACTGATGGTCTGGTGGCAAAAGCTTTCTGTGACATCCGAACCATGAGGGATTTCCACTGTGCTTTAACGTATGACCGGGGTTCACGCCCATACAAGCAGGGCATGCTAGCTTCTCATGTGTGCTCCTGCCACACATCATTCCCAATGCGGGAAACTCATGTATAGTCCACATCTAAAAAATTTGTTTAAGGGATGCATCATATGTTTCGACTCCATGATTCCATAACTATTTTAACTCATCAATCAACGGCCTTAAATACACATCTATGTCCTTGTCGGGACTCTTCGGCCCTAGAATAAGCAACAACAAAAACATGTACGGCTTTTTCATGTACATGTTTGGTAGAAGGTTGTACGGGACAATAATAACAGGCCATGTGGAGTAAGGCGTGCTAGACTGACAGAAAGGGTTGAACCCATCGGTTGCGAGACCAAGTCTAACATTCTGAACTTCCTGAGCAAAGACTGGATACCTGCGGTCAAACTACTTCCACGCCTCTCCATCAACTGGGTGTGTCAGCACATTGGCATCGTTGTTACGAGTCTCACGGTGAGCCCTCATATGTTCAGCCGTATTGGAGGAGTTGTACATTCTCTGAAGCCGTGGTGTGACCAAAAAATATCACAATATCTTCCATGCAATGTTTTTCTTCTTCCCTTTGTCCGGTTTGTACCTCGAATGATCACATACTGGACATCGTGACAACTCCTTATTCTCTTTCCAGAATAATACACAATCGTTATTGCACGCATCTATCCGCTCATAGCTCAACCCAAGTTTTCTCATCATCTTCTTCGCGTCATAGTACGACGACGGTAGCTTTTCACTTTCGGGCAAAATTTCTTTGATTAAGGTAACAAACTCTCTAAATCCTTTCTCACTCACCCCGTGGTCTGATTTTAACTGTAATAACCTACTAACCGCAGATAGCCGTGTGTGTTTCAGAGCTCCATTCCACAACGGCTCTTCGCAGCTCTCAACAACTCATAAAACTGATGAGCCCCCTCGTTCGGCTGTTAGGAACTGTCGTCACCACAGTCGAAGATGCCACTTTACTTCAATTCTTTTTCTCCAATGCAACAATTCACATCTACCGCAAGGACACATTATCTTATGAAAGATAACATGTGCAGGATGCGCGTAAGCGAAGTCGAGAAATTCGTCAACGCGATCCTCAAAATCTCAGCATTCTTCCTTTTCATCCAACTTCGATTGACCGACATGACGACTGCGATAACGTACTGTATATCACCTTCAATTATGACCAATCATTAGGCATGGTCAATGTAAATATGAATGCATGAATGTGACAACATGTCTATATATTTTCCCTCCATTCTCTAATAGGTAGTGGTCAGGGGCGGATTTAGAAAATCTAATCGAGCGGGGCCAAAAAGGCATAAAAGTTTTTGATCATATTATAATTAGTGTCATTCCTTGAATACGTTGAATGCATAATAAGTTATTCAATTGATTACTAACAATTTTCCTTTAATATTCATAGTGTTTTATTTAACTTGGTAAGGTGAATCAACGAAGAATTACTAATCTTGCATGAATGAAGCTTAACGATTATTATATAGATGTATTATTAATGTGAGTATATGAGTACTATTAATGTGATTATATGAGTACAATAGTACATGTATTAGTTAACATTTTACAATAATTTAGACTAAAAAAAGAATTAACCTTGATCATTCAAATTCTTTCGTAATCCAAAAGTTTAAAATTTGAAAAAATGAAAATGGCACAAAAAAAATGAGAAAGAAGAAGATTATGACGGCCGATGGCACAAAGAGTTGGAAAAAGAATAAAACAAAACCCTAATTAATTACTTTACGATATAATGAAATTTTTGTAAATATGTTAAATATGAATATCATTTATATAAAAACTAAATAAGAAATTTCAAAAATTGGGGGGGTGCCGTGGCCCCCTCCCGTCAGGTGGGAGTTTCGCCCCTGGTAGTGGTCCTATCCCATTCAGAAAAACACATGTTTATAAAAATAGTGAAGAACTCATGCTTAGTCATATGTCTGTGAAAAATTCGGCAGCATCTCCCCGCATTTCTCCAAGTACATGACATCGATTAGGTATTCTAACATTCATCTAACCTTGCCTTGAAAGGTTTGACGGATGTGAAAACACCATATCTGTATGCACCCGGAGAAACACATGAGAACATGTACTATATATCCACGACAGAGAACACAAAGCATGAGTTGAAATACTGTTTTATAAACACGTAGCTTTTCCAAATTGTCCAAACTGGACATCCAAATGCTCATATCAAAGCATTACTTTGTAATGAGTATCTTTGAACGGGAATTAAGGATTTTTATGCATGCATGCGTTCAGAAATTGATAACATGTGCAAGAATCTTTTCGAAATATCAAAATTGAAAAGATCGTTGCATATGTTACCAATTGCACTTTAAATAGAATTCGTTGGCAACGAGTTGAACCATCTCGTTGCCAATGGACTTCGCAAAACAAAAACAAATATAAAGAATGCAATGTACAAGGGCTAATTAGGGCTAACTGGGTTACTAGGGTTAATTACGATTGTCAGGGTTTAGGTTTAGCGTTTAGGTTTTAATTAATCTAATTAAGATTTATTAAGATATGTTAGGGCTAATTAATGTCTACAAGTATAAAGCCAAAAATGTGACATGTCGGTGTCGATCGGACACCTCGACACCTCATCGACACATTCAGACACGTGTCCGACACCTCTCAGCGGGGTCCGAAGACATTGATTTATTTTTTAATTGCTGGACACCGTGTCGGACACCCATTGAAGAGGTGTCCACAAGTATAAAGCCAAAATATGACATTTCGATGTCGGTGTCGATTGGATGCGGTGTCTGTGCTACCTAACAGATATCTCAATCCAATTGGGTCCCATCCTCCGTCAACAATCTCAATTCTCAAATGCTCAATGCACAATCAACATTCTCAATTCTCAAATGCAATAAAAATTTATAAAAATCAAACATTCAATCCAATTGGGTCCCATCCTCTGTCAACAATCTTAATATCTCAAATGCTCAATGCACAATTAACAACCTAAAACAATCAATTAATAATCTCAATTCTCAAATGCACAACTAGTAACCAAAAATCATCAATTAACAATCTAAAATCATCAATCAATAATCACAATTCTCAAATGCACAATTAACAACCTAAAATTATCAAACAAATAATCAATGTTCAAATGGAAAAAAAATGTTCAAATGTGCTTGAATTATTATAGCTTTTGGTACATGTTTATTTCACTGCAGCTATTGTTGGAAATTTAGAATGAGCATTGCAGTTGTCAAAGTACAGTTTACTTTATTGTGCATAGGTGCTTGAGTAATTATGCTAGTCAATACTTTTGAATTGAGTAGGTGTTCTATCACAATGCGAATTTCTTTACTGATGTTAAAGATATTATGCTCTACGTGAAGGGTGTATCTTACTGCATCTTGACTTTCATTTCTAGAATTTTCACAACTAGATATATCAGATTATTGTGTTTTCTAAATCTTCTCTCCTAATACACTCTAAACAATTGGGTGCTTTTAACATTTCAAAATTAATTCTGGAGTCATGATTTCTCAATTGAATGTATTATATGCTTAAAACTCATTTCTTGTTGACATCATGTGGCCTGTGCAGTGGGCAATAGTTCTATTGGCACTAGATTGATTCTGAATTGGTTAAGTTGATAGAAAATCACAAGAGATTGAGATTTTCTATTTCCAAGTCTGTATAGTTCATCTCAGTTAGTGCCACTATGGTATGGTGGCAAAGCACCGATGGTTCGTATCCACTATATTTCTAAGATGATCATTGGTTGGTTTTATTCCCCCTATTGTTGAACCCTAAAACTTAGGGCATCTAGGTTTTGCGTATCTATAATCAATTTTAATTGAACTTTTTAAGTTGTGGTGGTTATATATTTTTGTGTAGAAGCTGAATGCAACAAAAGTACTCATAGGTTACCATAAGCAAAATAGATAAGCAACAAAGTCGCAGAGGGAAGGCAATAGATACCATGGCGCATACAATATCAAACTCATAACCAAGAGTGCATCATTAGTAAACACATGAAATTCAAATCAACCAGCTATAGATACACAAACAGAGAAACATAATTGCGTTGATATCCTAATCAGATCACACTAGCACATCCAGTTTGTGCCATAGTCATTTTCTTTTTCTTTTATTTTTCTTTTCATCTGGAGAGTAGTTTAACCAAAAAGAAAGAAACCCCAAACAGGTGATTCCTTGCAACTTTGAATTTGGCCATAATCCCAACAGAATTGCATCGACATATGCGCACGCAAGCTATATGAAGATTTGATTACATAAGCATTTCTTGATCATGCAGTAGATCACTAGTTTGATGAAATTAGGATTTTAAATAAGAGATGAATTTCAAAAGCAAATGCAGATATAGGTCATGAATCAAAACCCAACATCAACTGCATCAAGCCACAAGTATAATAAAATATACCAATAAACACATCATAAAATTCAATCCCATTTCCACTTACAAAAGCATCAAAAGACTCCACAACCCCACCAATTAGATGCAATCACTTGATTGTTTAAGCATTTCTGAGCAGAAACTAGCTAAACGAAATCATGGTCTCTTAGAGAAAAAAACCAGTAACTTACAAAAGCAAAAGATAAATCAAAGAAAACCCATACAACATCAGATTGAATCACTCAAATGAGAAGCGGAGGAGATGGGTTTTTGACCAGAGATTAGAGCAAGGCAACGAAACAAAGATTATCGAGACAATCCCTTTAAACAGATAATTTAATTGCTCAAATGCAGGGGGCAGGGGGACCCAATCTGCCGACTGTGTCGAGGGAGCTCGCCGGTGTCGAGGCTTTCGGTGGTGCCAGAGAGGGGGCAGGATGTGAGAAAAGCGGTGGTACAATCGCGGGAGCTTTTTTTGAGATTTTTGAAGAGAAAAATGGAGAGAGAGATGTTGATATATTATGTAATTTGCACCGCATTCTATAATAGGTTTAATTGGTCGACAAAAAAGTAGACTCCTGCTTGGAAGTACAAGCTTAAGGCCCAGTAAACAAGCATCTTGTCATGGAGGCTTTATCATCAACAGGTTTAGTTTTAACACAAAAGATGACGACTGAATTAAACAACCCAAAATATTGGGAGTCTTGGTCAATGGCGAATATTTTAATGAGAATTGCATATGAATTTTTATGCAGAGGGTGAGATTGTTGAACTAATGTATCTGGCTAGCCAAAATCACTTGGTGATATTCAAGTGCATATGGTTAGATATTACAAGCAGTAAAGAAATATGTGTTAGCTCACAAGGGATTCTAGATATCAATATTAAGCCAAGACTTATATTAGACGAACTGTTTGTATTTGCTAGTCAACCTGCACAAGTGTTCTACGCGGAAGATGTCACAAATCCTAAATCTTATTGGTTTACTGTTATCAAGTCCAAAAAATTGTCAGTCGCATATGACAATGAGGCAAAAACCTATCAAGCCGGCCAATCACCTTCTTGGTACTTGTTGATGTGAACAATGAAGGAGGACGATCTTCCTCTTTAACCAATACTTCCTCTAGGAGATGAAATCGTAGATCATGAAAACGAAGATGTTAAAAGTGTCGAAGATAATGAGGATGAGTGTACTGACGAAGAGGATGGATTACAAGATGAAGAGGACGACAGTTCTCAAGAAGAAAAATGATGATATGAAAATGAAGATTATGATGATTCTCAAAATGAAGATGATAAATTAGTAATGTTGTAACTTTTATGACTTGTAATAAATAACTTGAATATTTCACTTAGTTTTATGACATAAAAAAGTCATCTTCCAATTGCGACCTATACTTGATTAGTCCATAGTAATATGTTAACATACTCGTTCATCCAGTTCCTAGTAGAGAATCCAACATAATATTCACCGTAAGTTTCTCTTATCACTTACAAATAGATAACGACACAGTGTGAGATTTGGTACCTGATGCTAAAGATTTATACCGCCATCAATGTGAAGGTCTCGAGTTTATGTTGAAGAACATAACGGGAGGTGTATATATATATTGCAAGTTGGACAAGCCCATCTCTGGTGCTGGGGGTGGATGCATTATCTCACACGCCCCGGTACAAGTAAAACCCTCATAACCAGAGTGTTTCTATAGTCATTTTTGAACCTTCACCCGGAATCCAAACCTCTTAGAGTTGCTCCTAAAAGCATGCTTCTTATCTGGGAGGAAGAATTTAAAAGGTGAAAAGTTGATATACCATTTCACAATTTGAACAAGCCAGAGTTATCGGGCAAGGAAAATACAGTAGCTATTAGTTTTCTGAAAAAATGTTGGTATCGTCGATGGACCACAAATGTTATTCATTTCTTAAATTTATATTCCTGGATAAAGGATAGAAATATTGTGGGTATGAGCTATAATTTGTATAATAGAGAATCTAAAAACTAACAAAATATTTACCGTAAGTTTCAGTTATCAATTTTGGATATGTTACAGCCCCTTGTGGTCGCGGTGGACGTCGAGCTGTGTCCACACTGGTGGTTGGGTCCTCAGCATCACTTGCTGATGACAAGGCACATAGCATGAGTATCCAGCAGACCCGACCAGAGCTGCAGTCGCATTCGAGGTCGTATCGTTCCAGCCGCACACTGGTTCCCTTTTTTAGTGGGTTCGACAACATCATGTATATTTGATATTAGCATTTAGTCGTCATGTTTACCTTATATTTAAATTATATTTGAGTTGTGTTAATGTTGGTATTTGTAGGATCTCGTCGAGGCGATGGACCAACATGCGGGGTGAGCATCGATCTTCAGCGGAAACAACGAGTTACCGAGGATGACGAGTAAGTAAAAAAATCACATAATGCAATACTTGATACTTTAATTATTTTGGTAGTTATTATATTGTTCACTTATGAATGCTATTCTTTATCAGGATCCTAGAATGTCTGGCGAAAATAAAGATTAGCGTCCTTGTGAAAGGCCGCTTCTTTGTGCCACTGCTATACTGGAAGGACTGGGATGCTGGGTGGCTGGTATGGTTTGATAAATTGTCAACTAATATTTGTTTGATTAATAACTTATTTTTAAATTAATCGTACTGATTGTGCAATTGGATGCATTGCATGAGGGGTTCGACTTTGAGTTGCCTGAGCAGCAGGCATTAGGTAGGATGGCCTTACGAATTTTGCAAAAATATAATTGAGTGGTATAACCCTTTTTCTTTCAATAATTTGAATCTTTATCATCGCTTTTTTTTTCATATTTTAAACACAAAATTCATATGTATAAGTTTCTCTTAGTTTTAGACACACCTGCACTGACCATCGACCACCCCCTCCACCGCCACCGTGTGAAGGTCCGGCACTAATTTCTCGCCCACTGGCCATCACCATGGCAGCAGGCACCAACCACACCCCCACCCACCTTTATCCCAATCCTAGCCACCAACCAGACTCCATCTGCCAACCACACCCCTACCCCCGACCACGCCAATAGCCATCAATAACACAGCCACCTGCCACCACTTCGATCCAGAACATTAAATTTAGCCTATCTTCGGTCTATATTCCATGTCATCTACAAAGCTTATGCCTTCCTGCCTGTATTTTTAGTATTGCCCAACAAGAACAGGTAGACAGAGAGAAAGAAGGATTGATAATTAGAGAACATGCAGAAAGAAGGCACATCATATCTCTAGCTAAAGACCAGCATTTCTGCATCAAGTACACAACGTAAAAACTAGCTACCATGCCATAGCTACCAACAACACCACTACCTGCCACAACACCAAACCCAGCCAGAAACAAACCCCCACCAGCCATCAGAATTTGATGGCTCAACCTCATTAAATGCAAAGTTGGACATAGGTGCTTCACAATTTCATTAAAAGAACGAGGTCAACCTTTTTTTCCTTATCCTGGGGTTGGGCCCAAAGCTAGGAACAACAATGCTCCCCCCCCCCCCCCAAAAAAAAAAAAAAAAAAGAAGAAGACTACAGATAACAAGATCGAATACCAAACGCATTCCTTTTTCCATGTTCATTTCACAAAAGAAGCACAAGGAACAAGAATGTCACCAAATGCGCCACCTAAAGATTTGTCTAACTCGCTCCTACTGAAGTTATAACATATTTTCCTTTTTCCATTTTGAAATTAATTTTATTACAATTGCTTTTGTTAATTTCCAATTTCAGATTCTTCTTGTCTTTTTCAAACTGAAACTCTAACCGGTTAGAGTAGTTGTATAGGGGAAGTTTTAGCAACAACATTACTTGTAGCATTTAGCAGTGTTTTTCTTGTGATTAATGGTTGTTAAACATGGTCATTGGCGTATTTGAATAATATATTATCTCCGGCAACCGTTTCCTTTTCTTGTGACAACCGTTTGGCAAGGGTTTGTATCATGTTTTATACAAGAAACAAAGAACACTTGCGAATAGCTATCTTTTTATATGTTGTCGGTAGTCTCACGGGTTGCCAACATAGATGGGCTTATTATTTGGTAATGCGTATTGAACTAGTCTTAATGGCTACAATTATTTGTCGACTACTTACAAAGATCGTGGCAAGCTGATGACCAGACAGATGGGCCTGAGGGTTCAGATGCTACTATGGTTATACAAAACAATGCCACTAAATGTATCTAGAAGACAATTGTTTTTTCTCTAAATATGAGGCTGTAGTGGTCTCATAGCCAGAACAAGTTGCAAAAATACCTTTTCAGACGTAAGGATATAAATACTAATGCTAAAATACACATAAACTACACCTTCTAAATTGTAATTACCTTCACACCTTTATTTGTCATAAATTATCTTGGAAGAAAATTCACATTTCATGAAAGCACGCGGTTACACTTACAAACTCCTGTTTTTTTGTCCAGGAAGACCCTTCTTTTTATTTGCACAACAAAACAATTTGCTTTCCTGAAGTTATTTCCCGCAGTCTATGCTTTAGCTGACACATTGTACGATGTGCATAAATAGTTAGAGAATGTTTAAATCGACAGCCCTTTGTATTCAACGTATTTCCTTAAGCTTCTTTTTATATAGTGACGGTACACTTCCAAAAGTAGATTACGTGTTTTCTCCTTTAAATCTATGTACTACAAAATGAGGCTAACCCTCCCATCTCTTACCCCAATATCTCACTGCCCCGATGGGCCTAATGGTTCAGTAGTTGCACATACTTGAAACCAAAATTTAAACTAGAATTTCTTCTTAGTTGCCATAACTTGTAGTCTAAAGCACGTTGAGCTTCGCATTTTGGAGTTTGGCCTTAAGCCTTTTTCAAAATTAAGAAAAAAGCAACACAAAAAAAGTTCCATACAAAGCATTTTACTGGCTAAAACCATGGCTACTCTTCTTAAATCTCTAGTCCAATAACTTCCAGCGTTCCCTACTAAAATGCCCAAAGTCAGTCATAGAGACTTTAGGGTATAAAATATCTTAAGTAATACTTAAGCATCACGTTCCGAGTGTAAGTTACGAAGGCGGATTGGTTAAAGAACAAACTTTGGCTCCTACTCAAGTTATAGGAATTTTCCTCCAACCCCGTGTATAGTGATAATTAATAGTTTCTAAATGTTTCTAGTGACTTTTCTTCCAACATTTTAAGGGACAATTATTAGCAGTATTTTTTTAACGTCACTAGATAAAAACAATTATAAATATTTAGAGACGATTGATTGTCATTATATAGGGGGTAAGCGAAAGATTCCTCTAACCGGGGTAGTAGTCAAATTTGTTCCTTAGTTAAATACTCTCAAGATTGATAGATTAACATGTGCATGATGTAGAGTCATACTTTTACAAGGCTGGAAAATGAACGAAGGAAGAAGTCTTGAACTAAGAGAAGTTTCATACCAAATTGGTATATGTTTTATTAGGATCAATTGTTCAGAGGCTTTTTTCTTTTTTTGATACTAAGCATGAGATGGTCTTGAATTGCCTGAACGTAGGCAAAGCAGGGGCTGATGCTGGCATTCAGATATTCTCTACTAGTAACTTGAACTCTATCCTTGTCTATAATCCGTAAAGTCTAATTGAATGTATCAATTTATATTTTCTTAACTTCGGTTTTAAACTTGAAGTTATGGTAACGACATCCATACTTCCACAGATCTTTAACTTGCTTTCATCTTCCTTTAACGCTTGCTTTCTACTTTTTATAGCCGTACATACAAAGATGCAAGAAAATTCCCCTTGATGTATACCTATATTTCAAATCTACATATTTACCCGATGTCAATGATAAATCTTAGAAAGCTATGTTCCAAATGACAGGATATCTATAAGCCAATTATGAATATTTAAAAGCCGGTCATGACTATATACCTATATGAGTTTTTATTACGATAATCTACAAGATTGTGAGGAGCGCATATCCAAAGTAAGATGATGAGAGGTTGGTTTTAGCACCTCATGATAAAAGGTTTTTAGCTTTGAGAGTCATACAGCATGCACAACATGAACAGCTACACAAGAAATCTTTATCTTTCTGTCATCTTACTCTCACTCCTGGCTAGCACATCATCTATTACTTTCATATATCCATACGAGGTTCATATCGTTAACTTCCTCCCAGAGAACTCTCCTTTGTTATCATTTCACTGCCAGTCCAAAGACAATGATCTTGGAAACCACACCCTTCAACCTCGTGAACAATACAAATGGCATTTTCGCCCCAACATCAGCAGAACCACACTCTTCTTCTGCACCTTCTGGTGGAACTCAAAGACCAAATCTTTTGTTGTTTTTGATGTGAAGCATATTGCTGAAAGCTGCAATACGCAATTTATATTTGGTTATCAAAAATGCTTCTGGTATGTGATGGAAGACGGATTCTGGTTCAATAACTTCTTTGAAGAGGGTACCTTAGATAAGGAGAAAAAGTACACGTGGGATTGACAGACTTCTAAAATTCCTGCTTGTGTACTAGATGTTATGAGTTTCTTAATAAATATGCTTCTATGCATGGTTTTGGATTATGAAGTGGCTAGGTTGAAGATGTCTTACTGCGTGTATTTTGTTATACAGCTGCTTTAGGTTACATTCTAATGTATGGCCGAGCTACCCTTCACTAAATAAGAGTGTGTTTCGATGGAGAACTTCAAAATACCTTACATTTCAAAATCTATTCATTTTACAATTCACTGATTTGCAAATTTAGTGTTTAGGCAGTTTTGAAGAAGCAATTATTTTATTCGTAGATTAACATATGAAAATTTTAACCTAGATGATAATTCGATGGTGTTTGGATAAAAGAGTTTCCTTTTTTAGTGGAAGAAGGTTGCTAAAATTATGGAGATTAAAAAAAAAAAGTCACATTCTCCCTACATTTGTGGTAAGGATTTTGCCAAATAACTTGTATGGACTAAATATTTGTACATGGGATTTTAGCACACAAAATCCCCTTTTCAAATCTCTCAAAATTGATAAATCCATCTCATCATAATCCAAATAAAGAATTTGGTGTCATGTTTGCAAATTCTCTGTGAAAGTGAAATCATCAGTTTAGTTATCTCACTAAAACACACTCTAAAAGCTCCGAATTTCAAAGCAAAGAAGGCAGATCTAAAGGGCAAACAACACCTTTTATGCAAGGGATGATTTGCTTGGTCTTCACCTGTTGTGCTTGTGTGTGTGTGTCTGCCGGAGGTTACCATTTTGTTGACTAGAAAATCAATGTCCAATGCAAAATGCGTTCAACTAGTGATTTGGAAAGTGGACCATCTTACAAGGTTGACCCAAGTAAATCGTCTGATAAACTGGCCCGGTCCAATGGTGTCCTTCATTACCTATCACATGCCAAAAGAAAGTCAGATTTAAAAGAAAAATGAGATAAAATTACTTTGATTAAGATATCTAGGCCACAAGCTTTACCAAAGTCTAGTTCCTGGCCTAAATGTATACGCCATTGGGTACACGAAAAGGATATACAGATTTTTTGCAAACAAAGAAAAAGCTTTACCAAAGCTCTATGAAGATTCTATACTTTGTGTTTCATTTAAAAAATAATACTCACTAAAATATTGACGTTCTTTAATGAAGCACTCGCAAAACACGTGAGTCTTTTCACCTTTCATCCATCTTCAATTTCGTTTGGTTCCACCGGTCAAAGATCATGGCACTAGTTTGGGATAAAGTTTCAAGCCATTCGATTAAGTATAACTTTGCCATTTTTAAGCACGAAAATTTCAAGAAGGTCGAATCAAGCTATTATAGCCTTTGGAACTTGACCAATTTAGAGGTTGAATGAGAGGATTTTACCAGTTATTTTGTGGAGAAATTGAGTGGTGTATTCCTTTCACTTGGAATTGAAGAACTGAGTTTTATCGTTGTGTTTTCTCTTGTAGTTTTAGACACAAAATTCATGTGTACAAATTTCTAGCAGGTGTCATGGGCCACTTTGCCTCCTATTCCCTTCCCCTAAAAGAGATAGTCAACACCTCATTGAAAACCGAAAGACTGTCAACAACACAGCAACAAACGCAACGTCAACGCTTGTGATGACTTTATCATTCGTGGGATAAGGATCTATACGCCTCGAAGAATTTATGAGCCAATCTTTAAGCATGACTTTTTCATGCCACTGTTAATAACTAGCCTGGCTTTGATAGACGAGAAACTGACCACTCTGTGTTGTACCTACCAACGATAATAGAAGGAAAAGATCTTTAAATCTCATTCTTGATGCACAAGTTGAAGTTGCAATGACGAGTCAAAGCACGGTGAGGCAGATGAGACTTATAAGAACACCCATGAGCATCGCGAGGGGGTACTTAGTAGTCATCCAGGTGCAAAAATGATAGGTGCACCTCTCTCTCTTATTAGTCTTGCCAACAGATCCAAGACATGAATATGCACACAACTCGCCAGTTACGAACTGCATAAGTTTAACAGCTCCATGGGAAGGGCAAACCCAGGCAGCACGTGGTCCATTCCATCAAGCCTTGCAACACTGTTACAATTGAACGGGACTTACCGCATCAAAAAGTATCTTCAATCTGCCAAGGGGAAAGCCCTTAGAGGTGCACTGACTTGGAGCCTAAAATCCATTGGTTGCTGGGAAGAAATCAGGCATGAGTTATAGAGTTGTTTCCACGGTACGTGCCGCTCTATGAGCATGATGGGACTTACTTACAACAAGCAAAAACAGGAAGAGACTCCAGTGCAGTACTTCTACATGCGAAGAGCTTGAGGTTAAGTTGTGAAGAAACATATTGGAAGCCTCTACCGGCGAAACTGATATGCAAGTCTCCCATCGGCGGTTTGTCCGGAAACACAAGGCCACAACATGGAAATCGCCCAGGTAAATCATGGTGAAATAAATCTTTAATAACAGGGGTGCAACTTGACCCAATAACCCGTAGACAACCCATGCTAGCCCACAGAGATATGAAAATGGACTTACTTTTTTAATGACCGTGCTGGATGTGGGCTCAAAATTTTGGGTCAGTAAAAAATATGAACTGGACATGGGTAAAAGTTTTGACAAGCCCGTTCAACCCGTGAAAAACCAGACCGTCTAGTTATTATAATTCATATTATTACACACACACACATATGTATATATTTTGTTTCTTTTAGTCTTTTTATCTCATTTTGTCTCAAATATTTGTTTCCATGCTTAGTATCTATGCTTATATTTAAGTTCATTTTGAGATTTTAATGTACTTTTTTTTCATTATCATGCCTAAATTGTAGAGCTGGATGGTCAATGATATGTTTCGAAATCGTTCTAAAAAAACGTAATTCGTAACCATGGACGACTTGTGGGCTCTCCATGTCCAGCCCGTATTCACAAAAAATTTGATGGGCTCGACGTGGACATATTATTAAGCCCGTAGATGGGCTGAGTTGGACATGTGCACGACTTTTGAAGAGTGGGCTAGACATGGTCTGACCCTTGAGTCCGTCCAGCCCGCCCAAGTTACACTCCTTTAGTAAGTGACCTCATGAAAAACAAGAACATGAAGAAGTGAAAAGGTAGTTGGCTTTGAAAGCAACGGATGAGAAGTCGATGGTTTTCGTTGTAGCTACATTAAAATGT
The DNA here is from genome assembly GCA_033070095.1 of Escallonia herrerae. NCBI lineage: Eukaryota > Viridiplantae > Streptophyta > Magnoliopsida > Escalloniales > Escalloniaceae > Escallonia > Escallonia herrerae. The sequence goes on along the minus strand of JAVXUP010000995.1, from coordinate 189,948 downwards.
TCCAAAAAGAAGAAGAAGAAATACAGCCAGACTTCTTATCAACACTGGCGAAATAATGATTAAAACCCAAGTTCAAAGAGTTTAAGCGAAAATTTTATCTTCTTCCAGAATTTGTTGTACCAGGAAAACTAAACTTATTACTGGACAAAAAACCTATAGACCGAAAGCTCCCGGAGCTAAAAGGGTAGGTTAACGACATGCATCAGAAAGAATTCGAAGTTTTGAGGCGTAATCTAATTATTTGGTTAATTAAATTAACTAGCTGGGAAAATCAGAAAATCCTAGTTTCGACTCTTGATTAGCGGTTATGTTATTCCAACTAAACATCATGTGGGACGTAAAACTTGAAAGATTACTAAACACTCAACATCCCTTTCAAGTTGCCTCTACTTCCAACAGGCGAAGGTTTCACATAGGATTCGGTGAAATCAAATCCAACATCAAGATCTACATCCCAGAATGGAAACCAAGTCCAGTTGTCTTCATCAAATCATGTTTCATCAAACTCGAATTAGAAGGCTGCAATGAAATCATTTTGTTGACAAGCCTTAAAGCCCTCACCAGAACTCGAATGGTCTTCATCTGATGAATTTCAAGCACCGTCATTAAGTGTTTTTGTGAGCAAGGGTTTCTGGGTGTCCTTGTCCGGCCCTGCAAAGGAAAAAGGGTAGGATAAAATTCAAAAAAGTAGTTAGATTCTTTGATAAACTGATGAACAGAAACAAGGTTTTTTGTAACATGAAGGACGTGAACAACTTCATTGACTTTAAATATAGAGGAGGCGGTGTAAACAGAGGTAGAACCAGATTGTCGAATACCAAGGCTCTTACCATCGGCTACTTAAAGTGTGTTCGATCCGCTGTACTCACAGGTAAGATTTATCTAATAGAGGTCATTCTCGATGTGATGAAGAGCTAGCCCTAGCTTCAAGGTACCAAGTTTCATGGGGGCAAGAAAACAATAACGTGAGTAGTGACATGGGCCCGAATTGTAATAGTGCCCCGAACGACTACTTGTAGAATTGATGGCGGGCTTCAGTGGAGTTACGAGCTAGGTGGAGGCATGCTTCCTGCTTAAGTTGTGCCGCGAGATTATGAAGCAAGGAGAGGAAACATGGTAGTGGCGATCGGAATTTGAGGAACCACGGCTGGAACTGATGCTTTATTGAGGCTACGAGGGATTGCGATTGGCCAGTTGAGCAGAAGGCAACTGCATAGTGATCACCTTGAGACGTATTTCTTCACTGGACAAAAGCTGAGTGACTCTAGGAAGGTATCCGTGATTTTTCTGAAGACAGGGCAGCCAGAGTTCAATTTTGATACTGTTGAAGATGATCCCAGTGAATTTAAGAGTGCCTAGTATCTTTCTGGCAGCCGCTAATTGGTTCGAGAGAAGTTTGATCTTCTGTAGGGAGGCCACTACCATGCGGCCATCATGCTTGGTGTTCTGAAGCTAAATGAGAAATTAAAGAAGATGATTCTCAGTTGACGCAAAGGCTTGAGCGATTCCCCTCCAGGCAGAAGCGTGTGGTGACCTAAAACAGTAGGTAAAACTTTCAGAAAGGAAGGTGTTAATCAAAAGGATCAATTACACATAAAACCTTATAATTTGAAGGGTTTGTGTGCATTTTACCTTATTATTTTAATTTTGGCGCAATTCACCTCACTATTCATTAATTTGTGCTCAATTTACCAATTGATGGTTTGGAGTCCAATTTCTTGGACGCCCGTTAATCTTTCAGGGGTAAAATTGTCATTTCGGCTCCCTTTTTTTGGGCAAAGGCATCTCACTTTTTCTCAATACATACCCTAGCCCCCAACTCCCCACCCCACCTAAACCTTCAATCCCCCCACCCCATCACCACCGTCTGTACCCAGCCACCCCCATCACACCTCTCTCTCTCTCGCTGCATATTCACACACCCGAAAAGCACCACCACCGCACCCACTTCGATGCCACCACCAACAACACCACACACAATTGTGTCGCTGCCAGCAAGCACGAAACCTCACAATCCACAACCACCACCAGCAAATCAAATACCCAGCACTACCACCGATGAACCCCCATATGACAGACCACAGTACCACCTACCATAACCACAACCATATAAAGATAACAACCACCCGCAAACTTTGGATTCTAACACTAAAAATCCATCTTGGATCTAGATCACTCTTGACTATCGTGGTCCTGCGAACTGTATAGTGGCAGATCTTCATCTCCAATATCATCGGCATCGGCAACTGCTCCCCATTTGAACCTCTAAAAATCCAGTCATCAAGCACTCTGCCAAATCAGGAGGGAGGGGGAAGAGAGAGAGGTGTTTGAAGCTAGTGGCAGTGGTGACGCAGAATACATAGTCACGGTGGTGGCGCTTGCTTTATGTGCCAGATCCCTTTTCTCTCTGCACCCTCACTTTCTATGGAGTTGAAGCTATACAATTGGAAGAATGTCTTTAATGGTGGTATTGGCCGCGGCGGTAGAAGTGGGTATGTTGTTAGTCACGGCAAAGTGGCTTTAATGATGGTGTTGGTGTTGGAGAGATGGAAGGGGGTTTTGATTGTTAAGGTGTTGGTGGTGGCGGCAGAAGTAGGTTAATGGCGGTATTGGTTTGATGGATCGACCAGCAGAGGCGCTTGTGGTTGGTTCGGTGGTGGCAATTTTAGGGGTTAATGGTTGTATGAATGGTGGTGGCGGCAACCGTGGGTAAACCTTTTATTAGTTGAACATGAAGATGAAAAGGCACAGAATTGGTTTCCATGTGTAAACCCTTTATTGGTTAATAGCGATGACGTGGCTGCCAACGTGTGAAAAAGGAGCTAAAATGACATTTTTACCCCTGAAAGATTAACGGGCATCCAACAAATTGGACTCCAAACCGTCAATTTGTAAATTGAGCACAAATTAATGAACAGTAAGGTAAATTGCGCCAAAATTAAAATAGTAAGGTGAAATGCGCACAAACCATCAAACTATAGGGTTTTATGTGTAATTGATCCTAATCGAAATAAACTCATACCGGTTACAGCCAATCCATATCTTGTGTGCGCGGTTTGGGCTGTAAATGAACCTTCATGAACAGCTTGTGGTTCATCACTATAAAAACTCGTTCATGTTCCTTGTGCATAAACATTTAGAGAACTAATATAAGATGAGCTTAAAAGCTTGATACCCTAAAATCAAGTAGGTAAAGATCAAATTCCACTTATAAATGTAAATATAAGCCGAAAACAAACCAAGTCAAGCCCAAGTCCAAACCCAACTCCCAAATCCTAATATCCTCACATCTTTTAAGCGCTGCTCAAACGCATAGCCGCACATCCTCTCTCTCTCTCTCTCTCTCTCTCTCTCTCTCTCTCTCTCTCACACACACACACACACACACACACACAAGTCCATATATATAGCCGGATGGATGAGGCGCAGATTTGGCTCGACGACTTCGAATGCAGATCCTCGTCAACATTCAGTTGATGGCAACGTCCCAGTTTGTCTACCATTTCGAGTGTGGTGATTGGTATTGGATGTTTACCTTCTCCTATTTTTTTTTCTGTAATTTCCTCTAAAATTTTTTAGAACCTCAAAAGCCTGAACTTGGTGGCCAATTGTTGTGGTAATTAACGGACTTGAGCTGAGTTCAAACATGGAGATTTTTCTCATGATAAACACAAGCTGAGTTCGAAAAAGCTTGAAACTCGGCAAACGCAGCTCAAACACACCTCTGATCGGCTCGAACTCTGTTAGTTTATAGCCCTAGTACTTGTTGATACAATGCTACTTTTACTTTTTAGTTTACGGTTGCACTCTCACATTTGTACCACACAGGTAAGCCAATGTCACCAAAATAATTTCGTAGACAAAAAACTGGTGAAAGAATATATCTTATCACTAATGGACTTTTTCAAATGGTTTATTCTTGCATGTCCAACTTGCTGGGGCACTTTTTTAGCGAATAATCGAGAAGTATCGGTAAGTAAAATCTGGTGCAACTATCAAATGTTATTTTAGTCCAATGCATTGAGTTTCCTTAGTTGGCCATTTGTCATGATGAATCGAAAAGGGCAATCAGTTGGTGTGATTATGATTGTTCGAGTAATAGCTAGGTTATACAACAATGTATCTGAAAAAACTAGATAGAAAAATTGGATAAAGTTCATAAGAAGTTGGACTTTAGCAAGTTGAAGAGAATAAAAAAATAGTGTTTGATGCAAAATGATGCAAAACCAGAAATAAACTCGTCTTCAGTAAAACAAATAATTTTAAGATTAGTTATGAATAATTGTATGTTAAATGGATAATATATTATCGTGATCAGTAGAAAATCACTAAAGAGTTGTGGCATATATAATAACCTTGTTCACAGTTAATTTAGCACTATTAGAATTGTTTTTCTTAGTTAGCTCTTACCGAAAAGGAAAAAGGACTTCTAATTGAATATTGTAACACAGTAAATTAACGCAAAATTTAGCATTAAAGACTTTGGTTTTTTTTTTTTTACTCATGCCAAACTTATTAGTATTATCGATGGAACTTGAAGTTATATGTAAGGTCATATGTGTATTTTCATATGGAAATACCTAGTGATGTAACCTATCACGTTAAAATTTAATATTTTGTTTTTACTATTGAAGGGAGGACTAGTTCACTTTTATTCCACTCTTACCTTTGTATCACTGGAGGTGAGCTAATTTCACTAAAATATTTTTACCGACAAAGAAATGATAAAAATAGTTATCTCGCCATTACTAATGCACCTTTATTGTTGATATCCAACTTGTCGTGGCACTTTGTTAGAGAAAAAAGGAGAAATATCTACAGGTAAAATCCAGTGCAATTCGTCAAATGTTATTATATTAGTAAAATGCTTATAATTTTCTTAGCTAACCTTTAATATGATGTAATAATAAAGCCAATAATGTGTTGAGATTATGATTGCGAGACTAATAGGTTGTAACACATTGTATATGGAAAAGTTAAATAGGAAAATTCAATAATAAAGTTCAGAAAAAAAAATTGGACTTCACCAAAGTGGAGAGGATCGAAAATGACCTTTTTGGCGCAAAATCAAGGAGAAATTCGTCTTTTATATAATCATTTTTCTTGTGTTGGTGATATTATTTTCTCAGGGTACCTATTTGTATAAAAGAATATAATAGACTTTTGCATAAGTACAGTGGTTCAACTTAATACTTAAAACCATCAATTTTGAACACCAACAGTTATCATTGTACAATATCTTTAATTACAGATCGACTGATCCACTTCCTCTGACTCAAGAACCAAAAACCGTATACTGTTGATATGTATGCTTTTTCACGCAGAAACGGTGGCAATGGAACAAGAAGCAAGAGCTGGTTAATAATTTATGTAATTTTATCTGTACAATCAGTGAAACTAAATTAGTAGTGGATTATGATATTTAAAATTTGTTTTTTTCAATATTTGACATAATTGTCCTTGAACCCGTTAGGCCTCGTCCACTTTTGGATTTGTTTTGAAGTGGGAAATATAGTTAGCAATTAATAGGCAGTCTAAAACAAAAATAAATATGGTCAAAAAGTTGATGACACTTTTTTGCAAGCTCTAAGATGACAAGAAGACTTATATCAAAGATATATAATGTTTATATAGGCATATATCTGCACAATTTGCTTTAAAGTACTTAAAATAGACTATAAGCATCCATATGCAAGTTAAGAAAATCTTGAATGAAAATGTCTAGCATCTCTAAGTGAGTTGTGAGGATCTCAAAAGGGAAAAAAAAATTGTCTAAGACTAGATTGCCAAGAGAGCAACAGATATAAAATGATGAACATGTTAATTTGCTTACATTTCGTTTCAACTTCGTGTTCCTGCTGCATAAACCTCACAAGGATTTTGTAAGATGGCTCCTGTTATGAAGATACTTTATCTCCTCATGATCATAGCGTTTTCCTTTGCTTGCCCAGCATGGGCTAGGCACTCGTACCCCACGTACGAGCTTCATGTCATTAGTAGAATTCCTCAATCGTATCCTCCGCTGACAATTCGTTGTCAATCTAAAGATGATGATCTTGGATATCACACCCTTTATGCAGGCGATGATTTTCACTGGCGTTTTCGGAATAACGTCATCGGAACTACGCTTTTCTTCTGCCACTTTTGGTGGGATTCAAAGCAAAAAGTCTTTGATGTTTTCAATATGAAAGTATGGGCTGACAAGTGCAAGGTCAATAATTTTGGATCTCTTAATACATGCTATTGGATGGTGAACAATCTGGGCTTCTTTTTCACAAACCGCTATAGTGAGTCCGGTTATTGGGAGAAAATTTACGACTGGGAGTAAATGGCTATCAAATATTATGAGTTATTTCTTTTCTATCCAATCGTTCTCTTGATCTTGTATCCAGATGCATTTACAAATATTATGAAGTACTGTATTTGATATATCTCTACATCACCCCACCAAGTCATTCTCGTTTTTTGTGCTTTTACACATCTACGTTATAGTCGTCCGTAGATTAGATAGCAGGATAAAATAGAGCAGAATCTTTCGTGTCCTATTCCATTCATTTTCATGAGCACCTATCACCAAATACTCGTAGCACTATTAGTCTCTTGAGATAATCTTGTTGTATATGCAGATACTTCCCTGCTTTTCAAACCAAATATTCTTGAAATGGTCCCTTGCTCTACCCATGTACACCTTCAAATTTTTTTCTCATTACATCATCAGTCGTTAGTGGAATGGTTCACTTTAAAAAGAATTTAACCTTTAAAAAACAATCTAGCGCCGATCATCCCTTGCGATTGATGCAAAAATGGAAGCATTAGACCGAGTATCGCACGAGCTGGCGTTACTATAAGATCTTATTCTAGCTGGATGGTGATAATAATCTTGAATCCACAGAACCTATGATGAAAGCACACCACAAACCGGATACCAAATTCTCAAAGAGAAATTAGATTGACTAAAGATTGTATAATCTCGCGGCTATATTTAAGGGTTACTTTTAGAAACCTAAAAGACCTGAAAAACACCCCACAACTTTCAAGACTTCTACCTGATTAGTATAGTAGTCTAACAGGAATTAAAGTGACCAGTAAGACCCTAAAATCCTCCTAAACAAGAAAATAAAAACCCCTAAATTTATTTAAATAGTAAAGATGTAGAGGCATTGTCAATAAATATTGCATACTTGAGCTTTCAAAAGTAATTTTCAGCTTAAATTGACAAACCTACCAAATAAGAATCTCAAACCTTGCCAAATCAGTCAAAGCCAAGAAAACCAACGTATGGCACAAAGTCATCAACAGAGAAGGAAACTTGATTTTGAGACCCATAAACAGTTGGCTCCTCGTTGCATATTATATCTTGGAATCTCTCAAAAACCTTTTGGCTTTTACATCTTCCCTGATTTCGTCTTGCTTAATTTTTCGCCTTTCGCATTGTCAATGTATTCATGCATGCTTTCAGGTGATTTATCTTGTGTAACGTTTCTTCAACCATTATTCTGTTTGGATGGATTGATGGTTGTCATCAGCTTCTCCACCTTCCCTCATTCAATACATTTCACCTGTTTCTGTTCATTGGAGGGTTTTTTATTTCATTTCACAACACGACATGATTGGGATGTGGTATGAATTCTCTCAGTCTTCCCTTTGGACCTAGTTATTCATATACTCCGCATTCTCCTTTCTCCAAATATATATATATATATATATATATATATATATATATATATATATATATATATATATATATATATATATATATATATCAGATGAGACCTTTTGGGCCTTTACCGGAAGTGACACTTTCTTTGTTCCAGCTTCTTACAGATTTATTGTTTGTCGTTCCTTAACTCAGCTTTGCTTTGGAGTTAATGTTTCCTCTTTTATATGGCATTGTCTTTGGAATCGATCATCCCCGAGAAAATTAAGTACTTTTCATGGCAAGTTCTTCATAAACGTGGTCCGCACTCTAAACTTCTAAAGAGGAACTCTCTCTCACTTTGGATTTTTGTCCCCTTTGCCACAATGCTCCTGACACGCATGAACATCTCTTCCTAGATTGCGCTTTAGTTAAACATATTTGGACGCTTTCTCACATGGACCCATCCTTCACAGCTCATGATTCTACCGGTTCATGGTTTTGTTCTTGGCTCAGTGAACCCATCTTTCGCAAGCTAGTTGATTTATGTTGTATCATTCGGATCTCTTTCTTACTTTAGAACATTTGGATAGGGAGGAATGGATTGGTGTTTCATGATCTCCCATTTTGTCCCAACATTATTCTACGTAAATCAAACCAGATGAATTATGAGCTTTGTTCTTCTAAATTTTAACAGCGTTGGCTCCGTTATTTACTTAAACCTCGACAATCGATTCTATTGCATCCTCGCTTGTTCATTGGGTTTAAAAAAAATTTCCCACGGCTCTATCTTTTATACTACCCAGATCAATGTGCTTGTTTCCCAAAACTTTCTCCGATTACTTGTGTAATTGCGGTTACTGATTGTCATGAGGAGTCTGAGTTTGGAATTGGCTTTGTACTGTTTAACTTTCACTGGGTTCCTATTAGTTCTTATGTTACCTCATTAACTCAACCTCATCTCAGCATGCTCGATGAATGTGTTCTTACATTGGCTCTTTAGTGGCTTACTTTTTTACTTAGCCTCCATACTGTTATTCTTATGGCTCCATCATCTATGTTTCTCGGCTTCGATGCAGTGAGTCTCAACTCAGGGACAATGTAATTAAGCATGTACAATCTCTAAATCGTTTGTCAGCAACGTCTACCAGTCACAAATTTTTGCACAGTGGTACAGATTGAGTTCTTGCTCTAGCATCAGTTCTGGCTACTTTTGGGTTCCGTCACAAGGAAGATTATCAGCAAGAACGGTTTGATGCTGTACTGGCCGAGGTTCCTTTGGATTGTTCTCTTGGTGAAGTCTAAAGAGCTCTCGCTCGTGATTTTTGTCGCCTTCTAATTGGCCTCCTTCTGATTAGTTTCTAGGGCCTATGTGGTTAGGGATATCTTTCACATTTTTAACTTAGGTAGCGTTTGAAAACACTTTCAGTTTTGATTTTCTGTTTTTTTAAAAATTAAAAAATAAAAAAATAATAAAAATCAGTTTATTTTATTTTTTTAACAAAAATAAATTAGTATTTGACTACCCAGCTTATATTTTGAGTTTTTTCTTTTGATGGTGGTTTGCGATGGCGGTGGTGAGACGTGACAGTGGCCAGCGGCGGTGGCTGTGGTGGAGTGAGGTTATAGTGGTGGTCTCAAAATAAAAATTAAAAGTGAAAACCCAAAACTTTTAAATGAGAGTCTTAAAAAACGGTACTGTTTTAAAAATTGGTTTTCAAAACTGAAAAAAAAAAAGGAAAATTATGTGTCAAACTCATTTATTTTCTCCAGTTTACAAAACTAGAGAAAAAACCAAAAAAAATAAACGTTACCAAATAGAGCTGGCGACCTCCGCCGGCCACTGCCACGTCCAACCACCGCCCTGCAAATCATCACTAAAGAAAAAACTCAAAATAAAAACTAGATAATCAAACACCCAAACGAAAAAACTCAAAATAAAAATTGATTAATCAAACACCCATTTGTTTTTGTCAAAAAAAAAACTAAACTGATTTTTTTTTTTAGAAATAGAAAACCAAAACTAGAAGTATTTTCAAACGCTACATAAATTTATGGTCAGTTTTACTCATTGAAAGTGCTTTTAGTACTTTTTAGCAAAAAATCATCCTTAACCTAGGTTAATTATGCTAAAAAGAGCGTAACTGATTTTCAAAACTGATTAAGATTTAATCTCAATTTTTGTTTTTGGAATCAATTTGAAATACTCTTACTACATTGTAAGTGAAAGCTGGCTGGAATTCCCAGCCTCTAATGCCTCCATGCATGACATTGTCAACGTAATTATTACTTGGGATATTATATGCCAAAGTGTCCTATAAAGGACTTTTTAGTATTTTAGAAGGGAACACTGGAAAGTTGAAATAGTTGTAAAATGTTCTATAAGAAAGGCTGAATTGTAAAGTACGAAGATCAAATGTGAATTTAGTTGGGTGAACTAAGAAGGGATTTTTGTCCTCATTTTGATTTCAGGAAGGTGCAACTCCTAAACCCCTAGCCCCATTTAGAGTTGTCAAAGGGCCGGGCTTGGGCCGGCCCAGCCCAAGCCCATCGGGCCTGCTGTGGGGCCGGGCCGGGGCCGGGCCAGTGGGGCTGCCAACCGGGCCGGGCCTGGCCGGGCCTGCCGAAGGCAAACTTAGGCCCAGTCCAGGCCCTGGCCCTAGGCCCAATAGCTAGGGCCGGGCTTGGGCCGAGCCCGGGCCCTTTTTTTTTTTCTTCTTGTTATTCAATTTTAAATTTCATCTCTAGGCAATATTCACAATTTAACGAACCTAATCTTTATCCTTTTATTTCATTATAAGTAATATACATATATATGTATGTATGTATATACATATTTATTTGTTAGCCATTATATTTTTTATTATATGTTAAACATTTTCATACTCTTCTTGGTGAGCTTTATTAATAAAATCTTAACACATAACAATTTATATAGAAAAATAATAAATGTATTCATAGGCCCTCCTCCTTTTATCCGGGCTTGGGACCGGCTGCTTGTAAACAAACAGGCGAAGTTACCTATTTTTTTATATATACGAAAAAATATATATCTTGCTTGTAAAAATTTATTTTATATATATGGAAAAAAAGTATATTTTGTGAAAAAATTTATTCTTAAAATTCTAACAATCAAAATAATAATGCATGTCTATCCAAAATATCAGCAATCAAAGATCAAGAAATCTGCAACGTCAACCAAAAGGATCAAAAGAGGAAAATAAAAACAAATTACCTAATCATCCAGAAGTACTTCAATATCCGAGTCACTGCTCTTCCTATCATCAATCGGTTTATCTTGCTCGCGGTATTTCGCATCAAGATAATCCTTCCAACATACACATAGCTCGAGCGACTCGGGGTTAAGACGACTCCTCCTGTCATCCAAAACCCTCCCGCTGGCTGAAAATGCCGACTCTGAAGCAACCGTGGAGGCTTGCACTGGCAGTACATCCCGTGCAATTTGGGATAAAGTTTTATACATGTTTTGATTTTGTTTCCAAAAATTTAACAAATTAAAATTAACCTGTTCTTGCCTTGATAAATCAGAATAATGATCAGTATTTGCATATACACCAATCTCATTAAAAGAGGAAAAAGTATACGAACCTGCCGAATTAGAAGTACCTTCACCTGGTAGTTGTCTTGCTACTAGATGTTCAAAGCCCTGAAGGTATGGCGCATAATACCTCTCAACAGTGGATGATGATGTAGCTCGCCCGCGCACGTCAGCAGAATTACGATAGACGTTGAACAAGTCCTCAAACCTCTTGCTCACTTTTGCTGTGAATGCGGTTGTCTCCTCTGCTGTGTAGCACATTAATTTCGATATCTCTTGTATCGAGGCGTTCACGCCATGCAACTTTAACCTAGGATCTAAACAAGTAGCCACAGTAAAAATAGCAGGCAGTTTACTCCAATATTTATTAAATTTTTGATCCATCACTTTTACTATTTCCTTAAAGGGTCCTATATATCTCCATTTTGTTAACATTGTAGCCATCTTCAGAATTTCTATTACAGCGAGAGGAGAGGTGGGATAGTACGTACCAGACAATAAATTGGTAGACGTGTAGAATACCTCCAAAAATTCAGCTAGGTATGTGGCCATCTGCCATTCCTCTTGAGTTGGCAAGCCGGCTGGGAACTGGGTTAGTAGAAAATGCGTATAGACTTCTCGGTATGCCAGAATGTGTAAAAGCATGTGGTATGTAGAGTTCCACCTGTGGACCACATCTGTAACTGCTCTCCTGCGAGGCATATTATATTGAACACACAACGTTTTAAATTGTTGTGTTCTCGGACTCGAGCTATTAACATACGCTGTCATACCCCTCATTTTGAGAAGAATATCTCCTGCAGCAGCTAAACCATCTTGAACAATTAAATTAATAATGTGACAAACACAGCGAACATGAAATAATTCACCATTAAGTACAGGTTGAAGCGTCTCCTTTAAAGCTGCAACAGCAACTTTATTATTAGAAGCATTATCAAAACTAACACTCATAATCTTATCCTTAATTTTAAATGTGGTGCATGCTTTTAATATAAGAATAGCAATGTTCATTCCATCGTGCGGATAAGGGAAGTGCTCGAAAGCGATGATTCTCTTGTGCATAACCCAATCTACATCAATCCAATGAGCGGTCACACAAGAATAACTAACAAAAGTATAAGGAGATTGCCAAATATCAGAAGTAAGACTAACTTTACCTTCAAATTTATCGAAATAATCGATAAGGCGTGCTTTAGCAGCATTGTACTGTCGGAGTGCATCGGATCTAGTTGTGTTTCTATGAACCTTTTTGTACAAAGGTTGAACGTATGTGTTCATATATCTAGAGTGCTTAGGATTATCGGCAAAAGAAAAGGCTTGTTCATCATGAATAACAAATTCAGCGAGACCGTCTCTTTGCTCTCGCTGATTATAAACAAATAACTTACCGTCAAAAGATAACTGCGTTTGGGTAGGTTCGACGTGGCCTTGTCGAGGTGCACACAGAGGGTAATGCCTGTTAAGATGTCCATTACCACTACCAGACGAAAATAATTTAGCGCAGTACTTACATCGAGCTTTTCGGATGCCGTCCACCGTAACTACATCGAAATGATTCCAACACTCGGCTTTCTTTTTTTTCCCCTTTTGGACTTCTGGCTCATTACCGGAGGCATTGCTCGGCCCTTCTTCATCATGACCAGGCATAGGGTTGAGATTATGCCACGGAGTAGTAGCTTCGCCAACCGAGCTGCGTCCTTGACTATAATGCGGGGGGTCTTCATCAGGCGTGTATTCAAAATCTGGAATGTTTTGATTGAACTCCCAATTGGCTTGGGTATCTATCATACAGCCTGTACTCATTCGTCCAGGAACGAATGGTTGTGTTGGTGCTTGGATTGGTGTTTGTGATGGCCGTGGCGCTGGCGCTTGTGCTGGTGGTGGTGCTTGCGATGATGATGATGTTTTTCGTGATGACGATGCACGCCTCATTTTCTTCAATAATCCAGCCATATTTCGAGCTAAACTTTGTAAGAGTAACTAAATACACAAGTATAAGAGTAGTAATAAGAAATAACAATTAAAAGAATGAACGAGTAACAAATATTAGAGAGTTAGTAATTAAAAAGAATTTAGCAAGACTAGTAATTAATAAACAAGAGTACTAATTAGTAAATACTAGTAGTAATTAGCAAGAGTAGTAATTGGAGAGGAAAATAGTAGCAAAGCTTGTAGAAATATAGAATGTTTAGGTAAGAGAGAGTAAGAAGATTGGTGTGAAAAATTAGAGAGAAATGGTGTGAATTTATAGATTTTAGAAACTTCACAAAAGACCAAAATACCCCTACAAACTATCCGTTTATAGTTGTTGGGGAGGGTAAGAGTGTAAAGGAGTTGAAAATATAGGTTAGACTAAAATACCCCCCAAACTAGCCGTTATATTGCTGTTGGGGGGTAAAAGTGGAATTTTGGAAAAGGGGTGGAAGAAAGGGGGGGAAAAACAAAAAAATTCAAACAAGTGGGGCCAAAACCGGGCCAGACCCGGGCCGCAGACCGGGCCAGATCCGGGCCGCAGACCGGGCCAGATCCGGGCCATACCCGGGCCGCAGACCGGGCCAGATCCGGGCCGCAGACCGGGCCAGACCCGGGCCGACTTCGGGCCGGGCCAAACCCGTTTCCGGGCCAGGCCGGGCTTTTTCGCAGCAATTGAAGGCCTGGTCCAGGCCCAGGCCCCAAGCCCGCTGTGCTGGGGCCGCTACTGTTCATGGACGGGGCCGGGCCAGCCCGCGGGCCGCCCGGCCCGTTTGACAACTCTAGCCCCATTAAGGGTTGGGATATTCGAGGTAAGGGAGGGACAGAGCTACCCCAATTGTACGTGTAATCCATACATACGGACCAAAAAAACAATGAAAGCAACTTTACGTTTACTATTATTGATAGGCCTGATTTAGGCTACCAAGTACGGTAATTAGTCTTTCTGGTCAAATTGCCAGATCGAGCACAAGTTTCGCCATTCTTTCTTTCGTTTTGATGGTATTACAGTCATATAAAGCCGTTGGTATGCTAAACCATGTACAATAAAGTGCAATATTTAGTATTTTGAAACCCTACGAACTTTCTTGTTCTCGTTGGACTCCAGATCTTCACACACGTAATCAGGAAGGCGAAAACTTCCCATGGCAAATATCAATTCACTACAAGAAATAAGGCTTTTGGCGACAGGAAAATCCATCACTAAAAATTTAAAATTCGTCTCTAATAGTTTTATCGACAGATTTACCGTCGCTAAAAGTCCTTCGTATAAAAGCTCGTTACTAGAAGTTTGGTGACAGAATTTTCAAATCCGTTGTCTAATATTGTACTTTTTGCGACGAATTTATTTATTTATTAATTCGCGACGGAGTATCCGTCGCTAATTATATTATACGTATTTTAATTTATTTTCTGTTTTGTGAAATTAGCGACGGAAAAAATATTTTAGCGACGGAACATTCTGTTGCTAAATAAGATTTTTAGCGACGGAATACTCCATCGCTAAAAAGCTTATAGTAAGAACTCTTTTAGCGACGAAATTAAGCTGTTACCAAAAGTCAAGTTTTTTTAAAATATATTTTTTATTTTTCTATTACCCCGACTTGTAAGAAAAAATTAAATTCTCAACAATAACGCACAATAATCAATACATAAAGAAATATATATATATAATCAATCATAAGAAATGTTTATTATAAAAAAACTCATGACGTACAAGCCGGGATCCGGATACAGCCGGTTAGGGAAAGGGGGAAGAGTATAATCAGGGCGGCGGGGGGGACAAGCTGGGACCGGGAACGAGAAGGGGCTCTTCAGGGGTTGTCGAGTCCCGGATCTACATCCTGCTGATCCGGGCCCAGCTCGGCATTTCCAGCAGGGTACCCTGCTGATCCTGCTCCCTGATCATCCTCAACACCACCGTAGCAATGCGCTGGATCTCCTCCTCGGCCAACAGACGCGGAGGAGCCGGTGTCTGTGGAGGGGCAATGAGGGGTGGGGACGATCCTATCACGGCACGTGCAGTCGTGCTAGGTAGGCTGCGTATGCGGCCTTTCTGCCCATTGACAACCTCCGGTTTATCCAGCCATCGCTTCAACACCCCAGTACTCGTACCCGTACTAGTGGACACTGATGGCTGTCCGGACTGCAGCTCGGACCTCCTAAGCTGTTCATACGAGACCTGCAAAAACAATGATTTAAAGATGTGTTAGGGCATTAATTAATGCAACAAACATTGACTAGAAAAACAAAAAATTAACTTAAACAAATTGACTTACATCGATCCACCGGGGAATATCCGAAATATAGTCGCCCGCTCGGTGCGCCTCGTCCTTGTCCTTCTTCCGCACGTGCGTCTAATTATACGTCAGAAGTATGACCTCATCCTTCTTCCGCATGCCCGCCTCGAGTCATTTGTATGATTCGCTTTCAGAGAAAGCTAGTAGAGAATACATGGAAAAGCCAGTCAAAGGTTTCCACTATACCAAGTGGAAAGATGTACAGTAGAGAATACATGGAAAAGCCAGTTAAGGGTTTAATTATGGTTCAATTACTTCAATTTAGGGTTCAATTAAGGGGTTCTATTAGTTCAATTTAAGGTTTGGTTGAATTGGGGCATTCAATTTAGTGTTTAATTAGGGGGTTAAACTAGTTTAATATAGGTTCGATTGGATTGGGGCATTCAATTTAGGGTTTAATTAGGGGTTCAGTTACTTTAATTTAGGATTCGATTCGATTGGGACATTTAATTTAGGGTTCAATTACTTTAATATAGGGTTCAATTATGATTGAATTAGTTCAATTTAGGGGTCGGTTAAATTGAAGCATTCAATTTAGGGTTCAATTAGGGGGTTCAATAAGTTCAATTTAGGATTCAGTTGGATTAGGGCATTCAATTTATGATTCAATTAGGGGTTCAATTAGTTTAATTTAGGGTTCGATTCGATTAAAGCATTCAATTTAGGATTTAATTAGGGTTCAATTACTTCAATTTAGGATTCAATTAAAGGGTTCTATTAGTTCAATTTAGGATTCAATTGAATCGGGGCATTCAATTTAGGGTTCAATTAGGGGGTTCAATTAGTTTAATTTAGGGTTCGATTGGATTAGGGCATTCAATTTAGGGTTAAAAATACATACTATTTCAGAAAATTGTAAACTTTTACTAAAAATTCTAACGTAATTCAAGGTATCTTACTGTAGAATTTCACAAGTTAATGACCAAAGTATGCTACCCAAATGCTCTCACCTTTCACTACGCTAATTTGTCTACACACGTATGCGCAAAGTTATTCATTACTACCTTCTAATTACTTAGGCAGTCTCACTCCTCTTATAAACACAAATAAGCAACCACATTCAATCCTACTTACACACTCAACACAACACAAACACCTCACACCAATGTACCATTCATTGTACACACACAACCGAACACATAACTCACACACACATAGCTGCCTCGACAGCTCCTTGCACTCACACAAGTACATGCGACGCACCTACACCACATATGCTCACGCACGCACACATCACAACATTCATGCACTCACATAGCGCACACATTAACCGGCACACATAGCTCACTCTAACACTCTAACGCACCCACACAGAGCACACACTAAAGCACACACCTATGTTTTCTCTTAGCAGATTGCCTTTGGAGCACACTCCCTCACGGCGATGGGGGTTTTAAATGACATGTTTCAACTAAATGATTATCGCGTTAACCTAATTTTAAACCACCACTCAAGTAAATCACATATCCGACATTGGAATTCAATTGGGTCCCAATCTCCATCAACAATCTCAATTCTCCATACTTTCTAGTAATAGTAATATAAAAAAATGGGCATCAATTCCATCAGCAATTAAACAAACTAATTCCATCGGTTACAAAATCAATTCCATCAGTAATTAAAAATAATTGAAATCATAAGAAACATATCATAATTCCAGAAACAAATTAGGGCAAGTTCCAATTGGGGCAAATGGACATAAATCAGAACTGAAAAAAATTAGGGCAAATGACGCTTAAACATATATTAAAGCAAATTAGGTCAAATGGACATACAGAGAGGTGATGCGACGACGGCGGTGTTGGTGGCGCGGCGGCAATGGAGGGCCTTGGTGGCGCGACATTGGTGGCACGCAGATATAGAAGGGCACGACGTCCAGGAGGGGGTGGTGATGTAATAGGAGGGGGAGAACGCCGGTAAAAATATCGCCAGTGAGTGGGTGAGAGTGAGAAACAGAGAAAAACGGGGAGAGTGAAAAAAAGAAGAAGCTGTTTTATGTAAGGACTTTTAGCGACGGAAATTCCGTCTCTAAAAGTTCGTCACAGAAAGTCTTATTTTAAACAGTTTCACCGACGGAAGTTTTAGTGATGGTCGTATTCCGTCACTAAATGTTTTATAAAAATTCATCGAATATTAGATATTTTCTAAAAACTTTTTAGCTACGGTGATACTGTCGCTAATATTCTGTCAATAAAAGTCTGTCGGCAAAAACTATTATCGACGGTATTTTTTGTCGGTAAAGCTTTTTGCCGACGGACTTTTAGAAACGGTATATTCCGTCTCTAAAAGGTCTTTTAGCGACAGAATCCCTTCTGTCGCTAAAAGTCCATCACAAAAAATAGTTTTTCTTGTAGTGATTATTCGGCTACATCCTTGATCAACACTTAGATTGTAGCTTGAACCATACTATCTCTCGTAAAGAGCTAACGAGTCCTTCCTTGTGTTTTCCGACCATATAGAGCAGTTCAACGTACTCATCATGTGCCAGAGTCGTGGGACTCTTAGTAAAAGAGATCATATTCCTGGTGCATTTATTGGTCTATATTTCTACTAACGATTAATTACAAAACTGATCCCTGAGATTTACACGTTTTTGCACTTCGCCACCCGTGTTTACAACTTCTGCAATAGTGTTCCCTGAGGTTGACAAAACCATTGCAAATAGCTCCAAAACCAAACGGCCATGAAATTCAGCCGTTAAGACCTCACGTGCATAGCACACTCGATTTTTGCATGGGTAGATCGGTCATTTTTTATCCCTATGTTCCCTTTAAAACTATCATTCACTCATATTTCCTTCCAAAATCTCTTTATGCTCCTGTGTTTCTCTAGTAGTTTCAAGAGAGAGGAGAGAGAGAGAGACTTCAGGGAGGAGAGAGATAGAGATTTCAAAGAATCCATCTCATGGCTCATGTATACTGTCAATGTGGTCGAAGAGCCGTCACAAAGACTTCGTGGATAAATCTAAATCTGGGTTGAAGGTTCTAGACTTGCAACAACCAGGTGAATTTTGTGCGTAACCCTTTTTCTTTCAATTTCGTGATCTGAATGAACAATCTCCTTGTTCTTACAGGTTGTAAGTGCGGGTTTTTTGCTTTGCGTGACCCTCTAGTTACAATTAACATATCAAAGATGAGATTTTGGAAGATTGTTACAATTAGTAGTTGGGTGTTGCTTCTATTGACTGTGTTTGCATTATTATCTAATTTTGGCGATGGGACAAATGTCGCGAGCAACATTAGAGGAGAAGATATGGGCAACAACTTGTAGAAATTGCTAGGGAATGTACTGAATTAGGGAGTTTTGTACTGCTTTGAGCTATGGCATTAGGGATTGTACTAAAAGAACCAAGATCCCATGTGTTCCAAGCTGTGTAATGAAGCTAATTTCAGCATTAATTTTTTTGTAATTATGTCCCCTGTACTTTTAATATTAAAAGCAAAAGTGTCCCCCGTACTTTTCACATATAGGCAAAGGTGTCCTATATATTTTGCAATGTTGTCCCATGCCCTTTAAAATAATTAACAAAAGTGTCCCCTGAGGTTTACAATTTCAGGACAAATATGTCCTATATACTTTGTTATATCTTGACAAACATGTACGAAAATACTGAAATGGACCTGTCCCTAAATACTGCACTGTGTTGTATCTCAATTGCAATATAGTCCAATGTAATTGCATCATTACAATCATAACAGAGTGCAAAAATATCTCTTTCATTACATATTCACAACCAAATCTCATCAGAATTAATCAAATTACATTACATCCAACATAAAGATTCACAACCAAATCCCATCATCAATCTTTCAATTAAATTACATCCAACATTTAAAAATATATGTTGACACTATCTTCCGGTGTATATATTTTCCACTTCCAATTACATCCAACATTTTAAATATATGTTGACACTATCTTCCGGTGTATATACTAGGCTTAAAAAAACCAGCCACTTACCAATTTATGCATTACCTTCCAAAAACCATCCAACATACCTATACTTTGAAAAAAAAAACTAACAGTGAGTTCCCTACATTGACAAACTAGCCTACATTGGCATCCTAACATTTCTGCTTCCCCTTGCCTTTTGCACTAGCCTTTGCTTGTCCTTCACCTTGACTCCTTACAGATGCTCTTGATCTTGTGCTTATTTGTCCTCCAGTTGGATTTGGGTGTCCTTTGTCTTTTGACTTCTCCTTCCTTTGGCTTGGACCTCCATTGGCTGTCTTCTCTTTCCCTTGGCTTTGGCCACCTCCAACAGCTGCATCTTTCAAGTTGGACAAACTCACATACCTCTTATCCCCTCTCATTATGAATTAGTCTTGGCCTGATGTTGGTAGTGGCTCTACCATGCTTGGAAAAGGCCATGATGGCCTTTGGGTTGTTGACTATGGAGTTGGCATAAACCCTGCTGGTATTTATTTTGTAACAGCTGAGCTTGGTAGAGCACCTTGGCTTGGTTGGGATGCTGTTTGTTGCCTTCTAGGCTGCACAAAGACAACTGCAAGTAAATACACATATTAATAAATACAATTCAAATTACATTTTTTGGGTTTACATACTGGTAACTTTTGCTTTCTTTGGCCTCTGCCCTCACTTGTTGTTGTATCTCCATGTTGTGGGGCTCTGCCTTGCTCAGTTGGCATGTCTCTGTTAAAGAGGTTACAATACATTAAGCTAAAGTTTAAACAACAATTATTCCAACTAAATAAAATCAATAAACACTGTCTTAAGCATTGCTTACTGAGGAAGTATTCCGTCAGCTGCTCTGGCATTTCCTTCTATTGTGCCCAAGCTGATGGCATATGCTGCATCTAGTTGTTCTTCCTTTCCTTGACATCTTACAAGTGCTTGTGTTATCCTCAGCTTCATATTTGCCTCTTCTCCTCAGTTTCTTAAGTTTGCCACTTGGCCTTTGTTCCCAACCTATTCTAGTAGAACCCAAAGGCCCACTGGGGATCCCAATTTTCATGACACGTCTGCACAAGCAACAGTCAATATTCAACGCTTCCAACCGGTCAAAACGTGCACACTCAAGTCACATGCACTTCTCACTTTTTTCATTTGACTTCGTCACCAAGAAGCTCATCCTTGCATGACTGCTCATCATGCTCCGACCGTCGCACGTCGCCTGTCGCCCATCGATGCACCTTGGCGTTTGCCGAAGGAAGTCAGCCTTGGCCTTCCCTTTGGGGTCGGCCTCGGCCTTCCCCTTGGGGTCTGCCTCGGCCTTCCCCAAGGGTTGGCCTTGGCTTCCATACTTAGCATCTTCACTACTCTTTAAAGGCCCAGACGTCACTTCGCGACCCCCGTCGCCCGGACATCACTCCGCGACCCCTGTCGCCCAGAAGTTAATCAAAGACCCCTGTTGGCCGGACGTCACTCCCGCGACCCCCGTCGCCTGAAATTCACTCTGCAACCCCCGTCGCCTGGACGTCACTCCGCGACCCCGTCGCCCGGACGTCACTCCCCGACCCCCGTCACCCATACGCACTCCGTCGAGCCCATGCACCGCCCTACTAACACAGACGTGCCCACAGCACCTTACTCATTCTGACGTGCTAGTGTGCAGCGCCGTTGATGCAGTCATGCCCCCAGGCTCTCTGTCACACTACTGTGCCCCCGGCACCATACGTACTCCGTCGCGCCCGTGCGTCGTGCCACTAACACAGACGTGCCCCCGACACCTTAGTCACTCCATCGCGCCCATGCGCCACGTCGCTGATACATCCCTGCCTCGAGGCTCTCTGTCACAATGTTGTGCCCCCGGGCACCATACACATTTCCCCACGCCTGTGAGCCATCTCCATGACATGCCCCGAGGCACCACACCATGCGCCCCCACCATGGACGTGAAACATGCTTCGACCCACTCTCCAGAGTGTGCGCATCTCGCGGGGATAGGCTACTCTTTCGGGGACACTATCTCCGCTAGGGAGCTTTTCAACTCCCTTTCTGCCAGGTAGATGGCTCCTCCGGGATGCTACCTCGGCCAGTCGGGTAGACTGTTCTTCCGAGATGCTACCTTGACGCGCTCTGAGTTCTCCGGCATAAGGATTCACCCGCGGGGATAGGCGACTCCTCCAGGACATTATCTCTGCCAGGGAGCTTTTCAACTTCCCTTCCGCCAGGTAGACGACTCCTCCAGGATGCTACCTCGGCCAATCGGGTAGACGGCTCCTCCGGGATGCAACCTTGACGCACTCTGAGTACTCCGACACAAGGACTTACCCGCGGGGATAGGCGACTCCTCCAGAACACTATCTCTACTAGGGAGCTTTTTAACTCCCTTTCTGCCAAGTAGACGGCTCATCTGGGATGCTACCTCAGCCGGTCAGGTAGACGGGGCTCCTCTGGGATGCTACCTCGGCCTGCGCAATAGGCGACTTCTCCAGGACACTATCTCTGCCAGGGAGCTTTTCAACTCCCCTTCTGCCAGATAGACGTCTCCTCCGGGATGCTACTTGGCCCATCGGGTAGACGGCTTCTCCGGGATGCTACCTTGACGTGTTCCGGCACAAGGACTCACTCGCAGGATATTCGACTCTTCCGGGACACTATCTTTGTCAGGGTGTCTTTGTGACCGGTCTACGTGCTCTGGCACTGGGGGCTCTTGTCGGCACCCCTAGAGACTATGAGCCCTGGGTCACTTCAAGAGGGAACAGGTCTTCAGAGGGCATCGGGCCTAGTCTACCTGGCAGCAGGGCATCGGGTCTTCCCCACCGCTGCTAGGCCTGCGGGACTCTACAAGGGCTTGGATTGGTGGCTAGATCAAGGAGGTTCTTTGGCCACACCAACGTGGCCGGGTGAATATGCAATTCGACAGTCCGTGGAGCACTGGCAACCATGGACCCCCAGTGACGTGTCACTCCTAGGGAGCGCCACGTGTCAGTTAATGACATCATCATCTCAACCTCTATAATAGAGGTCTTGAGAATTCATTTAAGATGCTTGGACATTTTCTGACGGTTGGAAATTCTCAGAATATTTTTTACTTTCTCACTCTAGAATCTTAGAGAGAGAAACATACAGGACCCTTATCTGGACCTAAGCATCGGACTGTGACTGTTGCATGTATTCACCCTGCGCCATCACCCTCGCAGCACTGCCACCCTTAGGCTCTGTCTGGGAAGCCCTTGGTCTCTGTACTTATTCCACCCTTGTTGTGTCCCACATCAACATACTTGGCATCTGACTCGGACTGCATTCCTTATAGAACCTCCACGTCGACTGAGAACCCATTTTTCTTGGCATCAGCCTTCTATAAGTGGGTGGTAAAATGAATGGTAAATTACTTTTAGGCCCCATACTTGGACCATTCATTGGGTTAATGATTGATGCATAGGCCTTCTTGTATGTATCAATACTGGAGCACTCATGGATGAAATTCTCCACTACTTGGTTTTTGTGCCAAATGCACGCAATGGCATGGGGACATGGAATTCCATTCAAGTAACACCTTCCACAGGAACAAGTGTATTGCTTGAGATCCATAGTGAACTGTTCCCCCCATGGACATGCTACTTGGAACCTCAAATCCCCTGAGTGTGATGGTATCCCTTCCCCAGCATACACCTTTAATCTTTCAATTATCCTCTGTATTGCATGACAAATCTCACCATTCCATTCCTTAGCTTGTTCCCCAAAAAACCTCATCCTTGCCATCAAGGAATTTTTTATTATTTCAAGAAAAGTAATGATTAATTTATCTCTGACTTCCTTTATCATTGCATTGAAGCTCTCACAATAATTATTAAAAGAACATCACATTTAACATTTGTACTAAAATATGACCTAGAATATTCTGTAGGTGGCTTATCATAAAGCCAAGCCACTGCCTCGCTATCTATGTCAGCCATCTCTTACATTCTATGTTCCCATCTCACCACATTGGTTGCCTTGGCTGCAGCAAACAAAGCGTCTCTCAAAGCAATCCCAGTAAATTCAGCTACCTTGAAATTTGTATGTAAGTGCATGACACAAAACTTGTGCTCAGTATGAGGATACAATGTCTCTACAATCCCAACCAACCCTTTTTGCTTGTCAGAAAAAAATGTCCAGCTCAACCTATTTTTTATCTCTAAGTCATTACCCAAAAGCTATACAAACCAACCCCAAGAGTCTCTATTTTTAGCCTCCACAATAGCAGATGCCATTGGGTACATTTGGTTGTTGGGATCAATGCCAATTGTAGTCAAGAGCTAACCACCAGTGGGACCTTTCAAAAAGCACCCATCTGGCCCTATCAATCTCTTACACCTAGCTTTGAACCCTTCCTTTAATGCACTAAGTCATATATAAATCCTTTGAAACATGTACTCACCCTGTCCTAGGCCTCTTGGTTCATATTGTAGATACACAGTGGTGCCGGGATTACTTCTCCTAAGTTTATCAATGTAAGAGTTCAATTGCCCAAACTGTTCCATTATATTACCCTCAACCATCATTATTGCCTTCCTTTTGCTTCTATAAACTGTCCAAAGTGGCACATCTAGCTGTTGATCACTCGTAAATGTATTTCTCAATGTACTAACCTTCATTTGAGGATTTAATCTGAACTCTCTAATGTATCTAGCAGCTAGCCAAGTACTAGTCACATGTTTATTCTTGTGAACCCTGGTACAGGTGTGCTGGGTGACTGCAGTCTTCATAACCATATCAACATCAGTGTCTCCTTGCATCCTAGATACATACATCTGCCATTGACATCCTTTTAAAGCACACCTAGCCCTAACCTTCCTGATTCATTCTTGGGGAATCCTGTTGGCTTTCCTTCTAAAATAGGATGTTGCCTACGAGCTTACTTGAAAACATTGTTGTCCTTAAACACCATACCAACCCTGAACTTAGGCTGTCTCATGTCTAATTTAGGGTTAAATTCCCCAGTTAGTTTCTTATTTCTTGCATTACCAATTCCACCCTCAGAATCCGATGGTAGATGTTCTTGCCACTCATCAGAGTCATACTCTTTCTCTTCAAAAGTTACCACTATTTATTCCTTACCCTTGCTGCTACTACCCACACCTTGTTCTACTACATTCATGTCAACATTCATCTCATACAGTCTATCATCCTCACTGGCATCATAGTCACAATCAAACAAAGCTGAGCAATATGATTCATCATCAGGATCACTGTCAGAATCACTTCCCCTTTGCCCCTCAGTACCACCACCCCTTGGCCTCTTATTAGCACCAGTACCACTACCCCTTGACCCCTCAGTAGCATTGCCCCTTACTGCCCTAGTCATCTAGTGTATGTTTCTCCTCCCCTCAGTGCCCATTCTTGCCCTACTGCTTTGGTTTATGTTTCCTTCCCCTCATTGCCCATTCTTGCCCTACTGCTCTGGTTTATGTTTCCCTCCCCGAGTGCTCACACTTGTTGAGGCTTGTGTAATAACCTCATCATTACCAGCGTTGCTTGGACCTTCTAAACTTAACCTAAACATAGAACCACCTCTCTTCCCATGTTTACTTGCTGGCCCTTGTGTACCTAAGCTCCAAACAGGCACAATAGTCCCTATAACCACATTTCCTCCTATATTGCCTACATAATCAAGCTCTTCAATAACCACACTAGACCTCACAGTCACTTTAAGCCCTAATTGAGTCTCAATAGATTCCATCATTTCATCCATTGACAAACTTTCCAAATATGTTTCCACTTGGTCTTGTGAATTTATGTAGTCTTTCAATGCCAAAATGACTGAGTCTATAATTATCTGCACTAGTCCATTATTAAGGCTTAACCCAGGCTTCTTGTAGTAATAATTCATAAATCCTACAGCTCCTACACTCTCTGCCATGTTATCAATCTCATTCAAACTTAACATGTCAACGTCACAGTAATCAAAGTAGTCTATTTTGCAAGGGGTGTTGACCTTGTGTGGCATGTTCTTAAATTGACCCCCATAGTGCAGTTTTACGGTTAACAGAGAAGAACGAGGATCTGAAAAAAAAAAAAACCCAACATGCACAATAACAAATTAACTACTACAAAAAACTTACACTAAAACAAGGTTCAAACTTCAAACACACCGGTAACTATCAATAAACAACATGCACAAACAAACAACAAAACTATAACAAACAAATTATTTAATTAGGACTGCAATTTTAAAATA
The DNA here is from genome assembly GCA_033070095.1 of Escallonia herrerae. Lineage (NCBI taxonomy): Eukaryota > Viridiplantae > Streptophyta > Magnoliopsida > Escalloniales > Escalloniaceae > Escallonia > Escallonia herrerae. The sequence continues at coordinate 164,356 of JAVXUP010000995.1, read as the reverse complement.
ATTATAATGATATGAGAGACATTAGTTAATGCTATACTTAAAACTCAGAACCCCAATTTAATCAAACAGAAACAAAATACACGTTTTTTGAAGTAACTGGAAATGGGCTGTGCAACGTTGCTTTCTCGGGGTTGCCAATCCATTTTTGAATGTCAATCTCCCACTCTTGATCTTTTTGTCCCAATATATCGATTTCAGGTAGTGATCACACAGGCGTTCTCTGTTTTCATGCTTCTTTCTATTTCTCTCCCCTCAATCCTGCAACGGTTGGGTTTTTTTGGATTCATCATAACCGAGGGAGCATGGGGATCAGAAATGACCGATCTACCCATGCGAAAACCGGGTGTGCTGCGCACGTGAGGTCTTAACGGCTGAATTTGAATGGCCATTCGTTTTTGGAGCTATTTGCAATAATTTTGTCAATTTCAGGCGACACTATTACAAAAGTTGTGAACACGAGGGGGGGGGGGAGTGCAAAAATGTGTAAACCTCAAGGGATAATTTTGTAATTAACCCTTCTACTAAACAGCATTCTAGACTTTTGCATGTTTACTACCGTGCTGAGGTCGCCTCATCTGTTGCTAAAATATCCTTCGCAATCTTTCTTTTATCTTCTTCTATTGCATTAAAAGTTGACAAACTATTAATATGACGACGTGCATGAAAAATATCTAGCCTTTTGAGTTGCCATATATTTGCACTTGCTCGTAAACTCGTCATCAGTGGATTCTTTATTTTCTTTTCTAGGGCTTCTTCAAAACATTTGAAATTTCAAATTTCTAAAATAAAAATGTAGACGGTGCATCCAAATGTGAATAGAGAGTACCTACCTTCTAATCTAAGAAGACTTTTGTCATGAAGATAAGGACTACATTACTCTTCCTAAGAAGGAAGGAAGGGGAAAAAAGGATTGATTTATGATGATTATTGTGTTCATACATTGTGTCCTGCACCTAGAATTCATAGTACAATATGTATGTAGAAAATAATTACCACATAAACGAAAAACTATCGTAAAAAATAACTGCTACTTCGGAGATAACTACTACTACTTAGAAAATAACTTCTGCCATTTAGAATATAAATACTAGCACTTTCAAAATAACTTCTCCTAACTTCTTTTAAATGGATAACTGCCATCTAGAAAATACGAACACTCTTAAGTTAGTTTCCTCACTTGAAAAAATAACTTCCAAATTTGAATCCATCATCATCTCCTTTTGCAAATAATTATATGAACCTTAGATGGACAATTCAATAACTCTTAGTGACATTGAATTAACCAATTGACCTTTCGATTGAGAATTTATTTTCTGGTATAAAGACAATCTAATCTTTAGAGTTAGTTAAATTAATCGGCAGAAAAAACAAGTAAACCCCAAGAACATACAACTCTAGATCATCACTTAAGCTAATCTGGCATGCATAGTCCCTGACCCAGACTAATTGATATGATAGAAAGGTGTTAATCACCCCACATACCCTAAATGTCTTTACTTGCTTTCTTGTTGATTTGATGATTTCTGTTGTAAAAAAGGACAAACCCTATAATTATAATGATCACTTGGTTTGAAATTGATGTTGAGTGGCCTGCATACTCGATCAGACTAATCAAGATCAAAACCTCACAGTTTAGTCCCTAGGAGAGGGGACTTGAACTCTGATACGTGGTTTCATGAACATAGTTGTATCACTAAATTCAATGATTTGAGTACTAACAAAGGAAAGATTTTAGTCTGTGGACCAGGATTCTGATCGTGGAAAGGGAATTTAGTCTAAATAAAAAGTAAAGGAATTTTACCTTTCAATTGGATTGCCATATTGGTGGCACAGATGTACCAATGATGCAAGAAACTTGAACGGGTGAGTATATGAGTATGTTTGTGGGAGAAGAGATCATAAAAAGCTCTAATAAAAAGCCTTACAAAATTTTAGCAGCCTTTGGGGATATTTCCCTAAGCTTTGGAAGTCAGGGGCCTTTTATATAGAGGTCAATGGTCTAGGGGTACATAAACGCTTCATAAAAAGATTGGTCGTAACTCTTTCTGCCACCAATGAAATTTGAAAGACATTGCTCCCTTTTATTGGCCGGTACATTTATGTGTACCAACCAGTGTAAATATGTACCGGCCTATATATAGACACCCCAATTCTGTAGACCCATTTTATACATTTATTATATGCTCTATTTTACAAATTTAAGGCTTAATTTTAAGAATTTGGGTACAGATTTTTTGGCCAGGTCCTGTTAATTAGGGCCTAACCCAAGTTAGAGTCTAGATAGATAGAAGGTCTACTAGTTGGTTTAGTCTTGCTTTGGTTGTCAGTCCGGATTTTAGATTAATCACGCGCGTTTGAATTAAACAAAGGTTTTTTTTTCCTTCTAGATTGATTTCAGGAATCACCTAAAAACCCGACAATTGTCATCCAAAAAAGCGTTTCTTGGTGTTTTTATCTTATTACTTTGTGGTGACTAGGGTTGCATTTTATTCTCTTACTGTAGCCTTAGACCCCAGACCTCTAATAAATAGTCTCAGGCCTCCCCAGACCTTGAAAGGCTATCTCTTCGTATGTGAGAGATATATTAGCGAGAGTGAGAAAGAGATAAAGTAAAAAGTCTATTCATCCAGGTACTTATGCGTTTAGTACTCATTCTACGCGTCACATAATGCAGAATCCAAAGTCGATGATCAAGCAATCCAAATAGTCCAAGTCAAGTGGTCTAAATCTTCACTCTTGTCATTTTATAGTTTTCTTACCGTAGTTTAGAATAGCCTTGGATCATATTTTCCTTCCCCGATTAGGTTTTGGCTTATGGAACATCAAATAATAGTCTCTAAACTGCTACTAGAAGAATTTGATCAAGATTAGACTTCTTTCTGAATAACACCACAAAAGAAACTAGAAAGTTTATCCAAAAAAAGTTTAGAACATTCAACTGAAAAAGTTGATACGTACCAAGATTTGGTCGCCTCCTTTAGGGTGTCCAATTGTCCGGTTGGGTATCTAAGTCATTCAACCCCTTTTACCGAATTCAAACCAAACTTAGGTTTAGCTTAAGTTTTGTTTTCCTTTTATTATGTTGTGGGATAAAAATTGATTACAAGTCACTTAAAGACGAGTTAGAGACTATTTAGTGTATGAATGGGTGTCTAACACCCTCCTGCCACATAAGTTAGTCCCGAACCGAAATTTAAGTTTCGTAAGTTAGAAGGTTTAATTGATCAATTTAGATTCGACTTTAGGTGTTCTTTTTTTTCTTTGTTAGCCATTTGATTAAGTTATTATAAGATAAGTTGGCGACTAGAGAATATCTTAGTCTTTTTCGGAGGAAGTTCGTCACAGGGCTGGTATGCTTTCTCCTTATGGATTTACCTCAAAACCCTTATTGTTGAAGGAAAGATAACCTGCTATATAATGCATATGGATCAAAGAGAAACAGCCTTGGAACCCAATCCATGGTAAAGCAAATTCACTAGACCTTGACACGGGTTAAGAGCGGTATAAATTCAATAATTGGACTAAACTAAAAGATAAAATTAAACCAATAAAAAATAGATTCACTAGACCGGACTAGACTGCACTAGAATGCACCGGGGTGGACTAAAATATAAAAAAATAAAGTCTACAAAAAAGTTATTTACTGAGCCCCTTAGTGAGGGAGCTTTCATGCAAGCGAAGATCACATAAAATAACTCGTTTTTGTTGGAAAACCACAAAAAGGACCAACCGATAGATTAATGGCGCCAAAACTCAAAAAAGAAGGGTCGGATGTTTATAAGGCCTCTTTACGTATCCCTATAAAAGGTATCAAACCAACGTAACTTGGAGAACGGGTGACACGAAACTAGAAATAAAGGATAAGAGGTACTCAGCAGCTGCCAAGCACTTGGAGACATGAACCGAAGACGGAGCCAATGATGCAGGGAAGTGATTGGTCATCGAGTAACACCAAATATAGTTTGAAGATAAGATTAATTTAAAGCCAAAGCCAATACATAAAAGCAGTTGTCGTCTAAGAATACTAGAACAAATTGTTAATAAACTTCATCTAAGCTAGAGTCACCAACGTATGAAAGCGGTTGATCGTGACACAAAGGACATATTAGTAAAAGCCAAAAGCCAACTTCATGTGGAAGCAATTGGTCATCTAGGAATACTAGAGCAAGGTGACAATAAACTTGATACGAAGCCAGAGCCAACAAAGCATTGAATTTCTTTAACATGCGGAGAAGATCATATCTAGAAGTTGGAGCCGGTAATGTGTTGAAGCGGCTGGTCATCTAGACACGATGAGAGCAGTTAATCGTCTAGGAATATTGAAGCAAACTGAGAATAAACTTGACCTGAAGCCAAAGCCAATAGTGTGTGGAGTCGCTTTCACGGGAAGTTAGAGCCAGCAATGTAGGCAGGGGTTGGTCATCTGATCGAACACATTGAAAAGGAAAACCTATGTGGAGACAGCAATGCTTGGAAGCGGTTGGTTGCTTAGTGACACTGAAAAACATGAGTCAATAATGCTTGGAAGCGGTTGTTGCTGAGACACTAGGAAAATGAGACATCAAGGAGTCAAACTAATAACACGTGGAAGTGATTGGCTATGTTGACACTAACGGGAAAGATCGCATAAGATATGAACCAATTTAATAGTGCACATGATGCAACGCATAACGAGTGTTTTGTGAAATTCCAACCTCTTATCCAAAGTTTGATACAACAAAATCATGGTTTTGAGGATTGTTTTAATTTATATATATATATATATATATATATGTATATATATATATATATATATATATATATATATATATATATATATATATATATATATATATATCTCAATTGATTGTATGTAATGTATGAGATTTCCCATATAGCAAAAGATGGTTTCGACATCATTAAAAAGTCAGTGGTATAGCATGGAGTTGGTGGTATCAACTACATGCCTACGAAGGTGAATTTCATATTGGTTCCGACTACATGTGATGCAATTATTTACAGATAACTATTTGCTACAAAAGTTGAACGTTGGATCGATGTCTAGAATCCGTCAAGTCTAATGGAAAATTGTACTTATTTTTCGAACTTTGGATTAAACCAGAACTTTATGCATGTACATTAATACTCATTAGACATCTTCATTTCTTTTTCTTATCGTTCTTTAATTTTTTTCTCACTTTGCTTTCTAGTTTTTACGGGCATAAAAATACAAATCAAAGGCAATGCACGTTAATGTAAAAGTGTATTCCAAATAAATATGCATGCCACTAAGCATGCTCTACCATATGTTTGTGATCAAACATAGAATCCCTCGTACAAACAAAATATGCGAAGCACTTGACATGATTTTTAACGTTTATAGTGACGGAGCCATGAATAATGTACAAAGGTACAAAGCTGGCACAGAACAATTTTTTTAAGTAGAAGGTCAATGTGAAGGCATTTAACAAACATTCTACAACTAAGGACGAGGTCTATCGTCGGAAGCTATTCAGTAATTACATCATTTTCATTTCCATAAAACATCTCCGAGTTGTGCAATTGGCCTAGGATTTCCCCCTTCTTTTAAACTTATATGAGACCAAACTTCCCAGTTAGTTTTAGAAACTTATATTTTAGAACAATCTTGACCTAATCCGTACTTTAGAATTCAGCCTTTCTTGAAGTCATAGAACAAAGAAACAAACAAACTTCCGTGTAGAATAATTTACAGCCTAAAACCATAAATGTCTCTACTAATGACTTGAACTCTATCCTTGTCTAACTTTGGTTATAAACATAGAACTTCCATGTAACTACACCCCTACTTAGATATTTCTTCACTTTCTTTCATCTTTTATTTTTATTTTTATTTCTTTAAGTTTTCTTTGCTCGGCTTTCTAGTTTTTACCACCATACTTACATAACTGAAAAGAAATGCACACCGATGTAAATCCAAATTCCATATTTACTTTTTTAGATTTATTCCATGAACCAAGCTCTATATATATATATTATGTGAGGATTCAATCATAGGAACCCCCGATTGAAATAACGCATGTCCGGCACTTGCGTTGTATGCTAGAGCATAAATATGAAACTTGTCATCGATGCAATTTTTCCATAGTTTACGTGAGGCATTGGCAAATATTTCCAAGTCTAATTACTTTATGCTTCATCTTAACATATAAGCAAAATCTAAGTTGATTGCAAAGTATTCATCTCTATGAGTTTTGAGAATCAGGATTCTTAATATTTGCAAGCCAATTATAAATGAATATCTATACGAGTTATGATTACATATATCTACAAGATTGCGATAGAATTCAAAGTAAAATGGTTGAAGATGTTGATGTGAGCTAGCATTGCATTCCATACGTACTGTACTTAACATATGACATTCTATCTATGTTTAGGAGTTATGAGAATCTTCAAATATTTGCAAGGAGATGATTCCGAATATCTATAAGCCGAATATGAATATCTATCTATGTGAGTTGTGATTACGAATATTTATAAGATTGTGTGGAGAGCAGTTAACTAAAACGAAGAAGATGTTGATGCGAGCATCTCATTATATACCTTACTTGGCTCACAAAATCATACACAAAGCACTTGCAGAATGAATCATTCCATGGTAGGTAGACAGTGACGAGCAAGTGCTGAAAAGTAAGAAATTTGCAAGACTAGAATCTATAGTGTACGTACAAAAATTATTTAGCCTGATGTGATACAAGTATGCATAGATCTACAATTCTTTTTGCGCATCTTATGAAATTGAAAATTATTCAAGTTTATTAAATGTTGCTCATTACATCAATACAATTATATTTAAAATTATTTATTATACTAGTAAGTACAATCATCATATACAACTTTTAGCCTCCCTCAGCATAACGTCTTTCACGAATTAAGGTAGTTTTCTAAACTCTTACAACTAAATCGTGTACTTAGAGAGCAAATGTTGATATTGATTTTTTAGTGACAAATCACGTGATAAGAGTATAAAGAGATGCTAATATTAACTCCAAAAGTGGACAATTACCACCGCTCAAGAAAGTCTTTCTTAATCCGAAGGGTTGGTGGAAGTGACAAAGGGTCTCAAGGATAATCTGGAGGTCCCGAGTTCGATTATTCATTCCGACGGATCATATTGAATTGCAGTATTCTAAAAAAAAAAAAAGAAAAAAAATGGAAAGTCTTTCTTAAATGCGGACAAAGACATCCAATAGGAAAGTTCCATACAACTTGGTGGCTTCAGTTGTTTGACAATCTGGTCTTCATTTTCTCAAAGTTCTCGGCCAGTCTACCTTCCCGGTCCACCTTACCATTTGGTCAAAGTCTCCCTCTCCCTGTCTCTCTCCCTCTCTCTCTTTAGAAGATTTCATGTCTCTCCAGTTGTACTTGAATTGAATGTTGCTCAACAATTCAGCCTCAGCTTAAAGTAGCAGAGAGATACAGATAGAGACACTGAGAGACTAAGAGGGAACTAAGACTTGTGCCACCATGTCTGAGATCATCACAGAAGCTTGGAAGAAGTACCTTCGTGCGCTACAACTCCACCCTCTCAGAACCAAGGTCTCTTTTTCCGCACACATGAACATGTATTTTAGTGCTGCATCTGCATAACATGTTTTTTTTAGCTTAATTTTGATGTGGGTTTTGATTATCATGGTGTTTTACGTGATCGTCTCGTGTTTGATGAATTGTCAGGCGGTAACAGCTGGAATTATGATTGGATGTAGTGATTTAGCTGCTCAGAAGATTTCTGGAGTCAAAAAGCTTCAATTAAGAAGATTACTTCTTTTGATGGTATCAGTCTACTCTTTGATCACCCCGATTACGTATAATCTTTTAAAAAATTCTAGATTTCAGGTTGATTAGGCTTGATGAAAAGCATTAATTTTACTGGTTTTAAGGTCTGCTATAGTGCTATATCATACTTCTTTCAACATAAACACATCCTTTTTTGTTCTTGTTTTCCTACAGCTCTTTGGCTTTGGCTATTCGGGACCATTTGGGCACTTCCTTCATAAATTGATGGATATCATTTTTAAAGGAAAGAAGGACACGAAAACTGTTGCAAAGAAGGTCAGCCCTATAGATATTGTTGAATTTTATGCGAACTATCATTTTTTGTAATCATAAACATGTGTTTACTCGATCACTGGAGGTTTTAACAGTGTTTGCTGTACTCTGTCCGAATTTCCTTTCACATGTGATGCTGATTAGAGTAGAAGATTATTAATATATATATATATATTTTTTTTCCTTTTACAGGTTCTGTTAGAACAACTAACTTCCTCTCCTTGGAACAACTTGTTTTTCATGATGTACTATGGACTGTTAGTGGAAGGTATGGATCAGTTCGTCTCCTGTAATTGACTATCAGTTCGTCTTCTCCAGTAAGTGACTGAAATAAATTGTTTCTTGATGCTAAATATGCTGAATCTGGTTATAGTGATGTCAGCATTTTATACGCTATATTGGTTTAATATAGTGATTGAACTGAGAAATTGGCATAGGATATGAGTTGTAGGGCCTCTCTGTATAGACCATTTGTTATTGCTTCTATTGTTGTCTCTTTCGATGGAGGGGGGTGGGGGTGGTCAGCATCTAGTCGGTGGTTCTGAAACCCATGGGGTGGTCATAGAGTGACTGAACCTTAGTTGCACAAAGCGGGGGCGGGAGCGGGAGCGGGGGCGGGGGCGGGAGCGGGAGCGGGGAAGCGTAAGCACCAAGAAGAATCTGAGGTTGGGAGCGGCTTGAATAAATAAATGGGTAAAGAGTATTATTATTTGTTTAGTATAGTTTACATAGACAGCAACAACAAACAAGGAGACTTTAAGGACTTGAAGGAAGAGAGAAACAAGGAATTGAGTTGAAAAGTGCTTGATTTTCATGTATTCTCTCACTTGTTCCATGCATCTCTATTCAGCTAGCAAGATCGAGTTCCCATCTTAGCTTGGGACGAGATCCCATGGAGCTCCTAACTTGGGATCGCAAAAGCGAGTTTCCGAGAGAGAAACGTCACCATATTTGGAGTTTCCTGCAACTAAGGACTGAACATAATTCTTCTAGTGATTGTACATTTGGGAGTAGATGTTAGTCTTTTGTTTTGAGCTTTCGGAAGAGAGTATTCCACTGTAAGATGCTTCCATTTGGTAATGCTTTGCTTACTTTTTTATGGTTTCTTCAATGCTTGGAAATCTTATCAGTGATGCTCTTTTTTCCAAATGGTCTACTTAGTATTAATGATTCTTAACTTTTTCAGTGCTTTGTCATGCTTCACTGAAAGACTCTGCCCAAAATTAATCACCATAGTGGTGTTTCTCGTTTATACTAACTCTTAGCCGAGGTCCTAGTACGTGCTTAAATCAGAAACTCTGTTATAATGAATGATCAACTGGAACATGATTGAGTCTATTATGTCATCAAGGAAGTGACAATAACACTTATGTTCAGTCGTACAATAGAACAAATCATGTTGTCTGGTGTGGTATTTTCACCCCTTGAACCCAAAAACTATCATCTTGTATTGCAGGAAGACCGTGGAGTTTGGTAAAGAATAAAGTTCGAAAGGATTATCCATCTGTACAGTTGACTGCTTGGAAGGTATGCATGTCCTCTTCTGGATATACAGATAAAACTTGAGTAGTGTGGCTCATAGTTGGTTTATAATGTCAAGCCATGATGTTGTTTTGCTTTGGATTTCAGTTTTGGCCAATAGTTGGTTGGATCAACTACCAGTATATGCCTTTACAGTTCCGCGTTGTATTCCACAGCCTTGTTGCCTCATGCTGGTTTGCATACTTCATCTTTGCCCTTGCTTCCCTATTTCATTTCCTGTTTAAGTTACCATTCACGCTAACTTTGTTTACATCACATGATAGCTCCCGTGATTTTGCTAGCATGCCAAAAAGTTCTTATTATACTTAATTCACTAGTCAAATAATATGAAGTAAAGATGAAATCTAAAGGGGAGAGATCAAGTAGTAAAAGATATTCTTAGTGAAACCAGAAAGATTCTGCTTGCAGACTGCCTTGTCTCCCTAAAGCATCGATGATAAATTACCATTCTTCTTTACTGCCAATTTTCTAGTTTATAGCCCATTGTTAGGAACTGCAAAGAGGATTATTAAGTGTCTAGACACGCTGCTGCTAAATGCTGAACTAACTGTTGAACAACAAGCACCAGATATGGACTTGCTACCCTTCCATTTGGAATCAGCCACAAAACTAGAGGATGACAACAATAATGATCCCTAGAAACACATCATAATCATGCGCTGAATGTGTTAAAAGGAGGTCTCAGTCTGGCTAGCTTTGGCAAGTGCTTGGGAGCTAATTGTGTTGAATTAAGGTTGACCATGCTCTTGATTTCTTGACACCATTGTCACCAGATATAAGCTACTATGTGATGTTGACAGCATCTTATGCTTGACATCAAATCTGCAACAACAGAGGCAGCGATCTAGGACTTTTTTTCTTTGTGGTTTTACCCACTCTTTCTTCCTACGTCTGTCCTTGTTAAAGCACGATATAGGTTTTCACAACTCTCCCCGCCAGGTCTTGAGTTGTTGGAAGACTTTCCTATGCAGTGAATAATTGTTTGATATTTGTCAGCCAACTGAGTGGTTTATCTCTTGCCATCCGCCTAGATACGTGAAAGTTCTGTCCCTGGCATCGGTGTTTTCTCCCACCAGGGCACCGGGTGAAGAAACAGTGAATACAGTTCAAACAAGGAAGGGACCCTCCTACACCCTTATTTAACCGGGGAATGAATATGTTGTAGGCTCATCAAAAAGAAAAAAGTGAGAATCTCTTTGCATTCTGTTGGACGAACTTGGTTCTGGAAAGTTCAACCATTTGGCCAGAAGCCTTTAGGACTGCACATATTGACATAACGAGAAATGTTAACTGATTCTGAATAGCTTACTGTCAGCATTCCTATTTCTATCAAGTTACAATAAGTGTTGGCAGCAAAAACCGTTTTAACATCTTATTTTGCAGCTACATCTTCTCGTGCACATCCTATACTTGTTTGCAGGCTTCTTACCCTCTCTTTGCTTGTTAAAATCAGGGCACTCTTTCTGAATCTGAAAGTGAGATCTATTACTACTAAGAAAGCATAGAGTTGATGAAGATGCGTCCTGTCCTTTTCCAATTTCCTATGTATCTTAGTCGGGTCATCTTTGAACTACAATTCAACAGTATCCGGATCATATCCATTGTACTGCATTGTTTAGAGATTTGAAGTTGTATCGTCGTGTCATGTGTGCAGTTTTGATAATATCAATAAAGTTAGCTCATAACTAATATCGATATCATCCTTTGAAGATTGGCCACCTATATTTTCATTATGCGGCCATAAATTGACCAAGGGACCATGACTCCTTATGATTGCCTCGTAGTTACATGAGATTTAACGCAGAGCAAGGCCAAATCTACTGCCAAACGATCATCTTTTTGTTCCATTGGAGACCAGTTTGGCTTGCGCTAGATAAGGGAAATGGTCCACCACCATTAAAGCTCCCCCCTGTATCTGGCGTAGGAGGGAGCTAGGCTTACGCTCGTAGTTGCCCTTCAATCAAATAATTAACTTGTTAGAACAATGAAGTATACAACCCATACAGAAAAGCAATTTCTTGCAATTAGTACCCTGTACAACCAGCTGAAGAAAGAAACTCACGCTTTGGGGCCTTGCCCACATCATCTGGCCCAGATCGTCCGACCGATGATGATGTGCTTAACATATTCTTGGCTTTCTAGTTTCTCGCGTGCCAATCAAGGGCTGGACTATATCCCAAATATTTCCATAGAAAATTGCAATCTTGTGGTTTTCCTCATTGTAATGCATCCAACTGCTAGCAGTTAAACTTGCGCTGCATTGGGGCGCGAGATAAGGGCTCCCAATATGATAAAAATGATCATTATGACATTGGCGTTACAAGAAGCAGATAAGCAATTTGCTGGACTGGTTTTATTCGATTTCAGAGGGATAAGTTGTTATTATTATTATTTTTGTCAAGGCATTTGTGGATAAAATAAAATGGCCAGACCATATCACAGCAGGCAGAGCACCCATTGACGGCAACACAACATTCACTGCCGCACAGCATGCTCTGCTGGCACAACACCATCTCCATGAAACCCATCACTGTTGACCTGCTCCACCGGAGGACTGAGGTTCAATCTGTTCAGTGGTGGTGGTGCAATCGGTTGATGAGATGCGACTGGTGATGTTGTGGTGGTTGTCGATTGCAATGAGTGGTGTTGTGAGCTGCGATAGGTGGTGTTTATGGGTGGTTGAGGCGGTAATTAAGTGGAACAATAGAATTGTCCGGCTTGTAATCCGATGTTCGTTCCAAATACATAGTATTAAATCATCGTCCTCGTCTGTCCAACTAGAAAAGAAATTCTCCGTTATCTTATCTTCATCTGCCCCAAATACAACATCACTCTTTTCAAGTTTTAGCAGTGTTGCGGTAACATTTGGCTGATTGTGAGTTATATTTGCAGTCAATAACAAGTTTTTCGTTTTATAACCATGTCATAGGGAAAGAGTGTTTCAAAAAGTTCTTGCTTTTATGATGACCACCTCCTTCCAAATTTTTGAATTTCATTCCTTTCCCCCTTTTTTTTTTTTTGGTTTTGGCACCTGTGCATTGCATAGACCATGGCCTTCTTGTCCTTGAGCTCAAACATAGTTGCTTTATGATGTCCCAAATTTCAAGTCCACTTTCCAAAATTTAAAACACAAAGGCACTAGGTTAAAACACAAAATATTCTAATTTTACCAAGGATTTGTCCAAGATAAAATCATATGTTGGCGATCAAAAGTTTTGGTTCGAAATATATCACACTTTTTAGCAACCAATGAATCTAAACCACTAAAATCTGGATGTATTAGGATCTGCTACTGTTGGTCGCTTTTCGTGTCTGTGACATCGAGTATGAGATTTTTGTCGCTATATGCCTCTGTCTAGCAACAATAAAATTAATTCTTTCTCCCTGAGGCCCCTTCTTCCTGTCACCAGCCACCACTAGCGCGCTCCCTCTCTCTCGGCACAGTGAAGTTTCATCCTAGTCCAACGAAGCTGTTTTGCCTTTTGCCTTCCGCTGATATTGGACGCAGAACCATCGGATTAGTCGTTTGCATGTGATTCATCTTCATCCGAACATGGTAGCCTTTCAAATCCTTCCTTCTGCACTTCGATATGTGTTTTTGTGTGTGTGTGTGTGTAACTTTCACATGTTGTACTGAAGCAGATATACCATGGACTATCTTTCTTTATTAATTAGGGTTCTACAGTTGATGACATTATTGCTTGCTGTTTTTAATTGGTCACTTTTGTGTCCCAGTATCAGATGGAAACAATGGACACGTCGATTCCGGACGTCGGGATGGTGGGAGTGGAATACTCCGAAGGCAATGCTCCTCAGGCGGAGCATTTTGAGCACCGGGTGGACGAAATCTTCATGAAGGTTGATAGGGTAAGTCTTTCTTGGCTCGAATACCAAGATTAGCGTATGGTAGCAAAAATCTGTTGATGTTGATTTTATTGTGTTCGTATTAAGTATACGCAGTCAGGTATGGCTGATAATTAGGTCGGTCATGAGGCTATTGCGAAGGGTTACGTGGATGTCGGGCCACATAAGGAGGGGTAGAATGAGAAACTGGGACAAAGTGGGGATGGCACTAAAATGATGAAAATTTGGGAGAACTTTGCTTGAGATAATTTCGCCATATTAGTTGTAAGCCTTTAAATGACTTTGTAGGAAGAAGGGATTTGTGTCAGGCTAATGGGGGATGAAGTACGGGTAGACTGAGGATAACTTGGGGTGAAGCTGTGAGAAAAGACTTGTTTGCTGGAAAGTTATAAGAACCTAGAGCTTTGAGAGGGAGATTCATGTACCTGGCCACAATTAGTTTGGGACAAAGGGTAAGATGATGACGACGATGACATCTCGATTATTGTTATAGTGCTGATTTTCCTTGCAGTAAAAGTAGATATATGCTTCTCATAAATGGAACGTACCCCCTCCGCTATCCTTGCTGTTATCTTGTAGTTAATCGGCTGAAATATTTGGTTTTCTGGGTGTGATATAATACAACAATGACAGCCAAGGGGTAGAGTTTTGGCTGACGTTTTTGAAATTTCCAGCTAAATAATAGCGCCTGAGAGGCCAACTGCATATGTGACAATGATAATTGCCTCCTTCTTTGGTCAGGATGTTCACTCTGTCAACTAAATATCTTTTCGTTCTATATATCCAATCATTTATATCTAATTAAATTACTTTCCTTTTTCTGTGCGATCCAATCCTACTCTGATAAGCTCCTGCAGTCTTCAATTTGGTCCCTTTTCGGCACGTACTGGCAGGACCCTTTTATATCTCTAAAGCATCTAAGATGATCCTATGACTACGTAGTCTTTTGATTTGGGTACACTAACAGATGGCCAAAAGTTCCACTAGCAAAGCTGTCATACTTTCCAGCATTGAGTGGATACGTACAGTTAGTGGCCCCATTTTTGTAGTCCCTTTAGCAGCTTGCTTGGTTTCTTTCGCACTAGTACTAAGTTTAGTTAAATCAACATGTAGGAAAAAATCCTATTGCTTTTTCTCTGGTTATCAACTTTCTTTTGTTGGACTCAAAACTTGTGGATAGTTTCTTTGGGCGTTGAGCTGAATAAAATTTGCCGGTTCAGCTGAAGTCTCAACTTGAGCTCTTTAATGTCACTTCCAGATGAAAGTCATGGATGAGAAATCAATGATGGGGGCTTCCATCAGATTCCTTACTTCAAAGTTTTCCGAGGACATGTTCTGCTACTTCCTGCTTAATAAAGTCCCAGCATATTTGTTGGCTTTAAGTCCATATACAAAGTGTGTTACACAAGGGAGTCCGGGAAGCCCTTGACTATGTTCACACTTGTCGCAACATTAAGCATGTCAGTGAGATGATGATTATTGCCTCCGAGTTTGAGCTTTAGTGGCATGTATGAACTTGTGAAGCATTGTCGTCTAAAGAAAAGAAAATTCTTGTATCTTTGGTATGAGGAGAAGCAATTGTCCAAATCCTTGGGGGCCTATTGTATTGGGGGAATATGTTTCATGCGTTAAGAGGGCAGATTACACCTATCTAATGTTATATCTGACAGTCCACATGCACAGGGAGTGCCATGTGTATGTGGTCCGGCTGTTCTAGATTCTTCACTCTTAGGATAGATGTATTTCATTATGCCTCCTGAAAATTTCTGTTAACTTGGTTCAGATATGCCCTTTTGGAAATCCTATTCACGTACTATTATGCTATGAGCATCTACTGGACTAGCACTTGTAAGTTAAGCTGTCTTCTGCGGCGGAAGTGTGGGTTGGATCATCACAAGGTATTAGAGACTACCCTTGACAGCTCAGAAACAAAGGGAGACGTGCTTTAATCGTGCCAAGGATGAATAATAAGGGGTGGGGGTTGGGTTATAATACCATTTCGTCCGCGTGGGCAGTGTTTCGACCATGTGTCATGATATTAAAACAGGAACTTGGTGAGACAATAAAGCATAAAGATGGTTCGTGGTGAGCCCAAAGCCCCACATTTGCGGTATGAGTGATGTCTGGCCTTTGCCGTGAAAGTTCCTTAGGCTTGAGATGTAGTCTAAGATGTCATTTTGGTGCGATACGATCTACCTTAGAGGCTACATCAGTTATGAACTGTCTTGGATGTAGGACGAATGGCTAGCTTAGGAAAAAGTGGGTAATGTTATCCGTGATGCCGGTTTTTGCCTTACATGGTAGTTGAACCAGATCATTTATCAAGTTGATCTTGGATTCCAATAATGCTTTTTTAAGATGCTTATGTTCTTGCCTTCCTAGGTCTTGCATAAGGGGTGAAATTCTTTCTTGAAATTATTGCAGCAATGAACGGTATGTCCTATTCTTTGTGTATGAGCAGTGGCGACTCACTATGTGTTCTATACTTTATGGTTGTATATACATCATGCATATGTAAGCTGCGACCCTCTCAGACTTGATGATATATACTAATTTAAAGACAATAGATTTTTCCATGACCCATAATCACTGGTGTTTCTTTTGGTTTGAACACAATTACGACCGCTTGACCGCAGGTATCAACCTGTTCCTTCCCCATCCCAACCCTTTCCTACTTACTACAGTCCCTGACACCCTTTTCTGCCCACTAGCTTTGTAGACATAAGCATCATTGCTACTACTTTCTTCCTCACAGTTTACACTGAATCCTTGATCCCCTTCACTGTCTGATGTTAGCATCACTTCAACGACTTTCATCACCTCATTTATCGCTACTTGAATAATGCCATCTGCCCCTCTGCATTTACCGAAGTCACTCCAGTCAAGGAAAACCACTTGTATTAGCTCCTTGTTTCTACTTTAAACGTCCCCCGTCAGCTTTTACAACCTTATTTCTCTCGTCACCTTAACTGCCACTTTCCAGTTTCTTATTTCAAGTGCTATATGCGACCTCCTCAAAACAGAAAAAGCAAAACATATCTTCACTTTTTGGCTTGGGCAGGAATCGCAGGATTAAGAAAAAAATTGGTCCTGTTACGGCACACTGATTTTCAGATACCACATGACTTCCTGGAGGGAGTATCTTCAACTTCTTTCTGCTATTGTAGTTGGTGTATATATCAACGTGTTGGTCCTTGTGAAAATTAGCTTGACATTAGCTACTTATAGATGTCTTCATCTTGACATTTGCCAATTTACATGTTTATTTCATTTGCAGCTTGAGCAAACACTGAACGAGGTTGAACAGTTCTACTCGACTGCAAATAGGAAGCAATTGAACACTCCTAAAGGTAGCTCAATTGTCAAGGACAAAGATAAGGAAAAACAGATCGGTAACTTCAAAAAGAGGCAGCAGGATGCATCACGTAGAGAAGCAGCTGCTGCAAAAAGAATGCAGGAGCTTATACGCCAATTTGGCACAGTTTTTCGTCAGGTTATTTAGAATGCTTTGGAAGTATATAACAATTGGTGGTCTAAAACGCGGCTCAAAAAATTTGTCCTTGGTGGAGTCCTTTAAAGTCACTTCTTTTTGTAGGTTCTTTCTTGTTGCCCGTGATCTTTTGGTGAAAAAGTCTTCTGAAGTTTCTGACCATTCTTTGATCAATAGTAATCTCCTAGTTGACTTTTTCTTAATACTGCCACGACAAGAAGAAATATTGACAATTAACTAAAAGGAAGAACAAACCTGGTGCATATTGTCCCTCAGTTAGGCATAAATTTATTGTTCTTGTGAGTAAATTGTCATTGTGATAAAAGAAATCTCTTGCTGAAATAGGTTGTTGGAACACCATGGAAGATGAATGCAGCCTTACATTTGAATTGTATTTGTACCATTTACTTGCAATGGAATGTATATGACAATTTTTTGCTAATATTACTGGGATCTAAATATTGATTTTGCAAACTCAGCTGCCAATCTAAAATTGGCCACCTCCAAAAGAATATGAAATTTTCATGTTGACATTATCTGCAATTACTTGGCAATTCTCTGAAACCATTCTATAGAAACCACATAGGGACTTTTTAACTTCTAAATTCCAGTCAAAAGAATTATTCTGTCCTGATACCTGAAAAAAAGTGAGATGATACTGGTCCTCATTCTCTAGCTTCATACTCTCTACTGGTGCGTTTAGTCCACTGCACGTTTGGTGGCAATTAAATGCAGCTCAAGTCCACAAGCCTTGTCTCCCTTATTGCTTTGATTTTGTCCATGTTAAGTTTTGTGCTTCACACGCTTAAAGATTTGGATACATGCAATGGAACCTTGTCACTGACTTGCCTCTGCCTTTAATTGTCAGCTTACTCAGCACAAGTGGGCAGGCCCATTTATGCAACCTGTGGATGTTGAAGGTCTTGGTTTGCACGACTATTATGAGGTAAAGATTTTTGGCTTCCTTAGTTTAATGTAGATTAGCTAAAAATGAAGAAACTCTCTCTCTCTCTCTCTCTCTCTCTCTCTCTCTCTCCCCCCTCCCTCTCTCCCCCTCTCTCTATCTCTATCCCCCCATACCCACTCCCCCCTCCCTCTCTCTCTATCTCTCTCTCCCCCCCCCCCCCCAACCCCAAAACAACACCCACACACATGATTTTGGTGTTATATCTTCCCAAAAAAGAGGGATCTTATACTTTGCAACCTATTTCTGACTTGTTATAGCTCTAGAAAAAATAAAGGATTGCTGCAAGGATGAAAAACATATATGTTAGTTGTGTATAGTCCTTCCTCTCCGAGTCACTTTGCATTCACTTGTCTCATGGTTGTCTTTCAATGGTTCTATTTTTCCCACAAAGTTTCCCTTCCACTAAGATTCTGTGGATGGTGTATATTAGGTGATCGAGAAGCCCATGGACTTTAGTACGGTAAAAAATAAAATGGAAGCCAAGGATGGTTCTGGATATAAGAATGTCCGGGAGGTATGTGCTGATGTGAGATTGATATTTAAGAACGCAATGAAATATAACGATGAAAGGGATGACGTCCATGTGATGGCGAAAACTTTGTTGGCAAAATTTGAGGAGAAGTGGCTGCAACTTTTGCCTAAAGTTGATGAAGAGGTAAATATGCTATCCGATGACCAGATGGCTTTAGTTATCTGATTGCTCTGGTTGTTGAGATATTTGACTCCTTTGGCCATGAAGATATAGTATATTATCTTGTTTTATTGAATGCTGTTGGCTAAGTTTCAAAACATGGACTTTGCAGGAAAAAAGGCGAAAAGAGGAAGAAGCAGAGGAACAGTTAGATATTCAGCTTGCACAAGAAGCTGCTCATGCAAAAATGGCACGGGATTTAAGTATTGAGGTAGCCAAATACTCTTTTGAACTTTATACGTGGAAATATTGTGTCTGAATTCATAAATTTCCAGCCCCATATGTCATAGTATGTTGGTCCGTTGACGATTTAAGTTTGGAACTGTCTTCCTGAGATCATTCAGAGTTTTTTCAGCTTGATGAAGTTGATATGCATCTGGAAAAACTCAGAGAGCAGGTGATTCAGAGATGCAGGTATGTTCTAAGCCATGAACTATATTTGTAATGTGTACTGAATTCCATTGTCCTTCAAAATGTTGAATTTGTCAGTTAGATGATTCAGTTTTTCGGGTGGTTTTATACCTTTACATGATACATTATGCTTTGTCTCAGTGGACGCCAAAGTTACTTGGTCATAAGAGCCAAGTACTGCTTCTCTCTAAGAGAAAACGAAAAAGGAAAACTCCAGCCAACTAAATCTTCACCCTCATTGTGAGTGCCCCTGAAGGATCATTGTGCAATATGCATTCTACACAGACTCTTCACCGCGCTTCCTAGGTTTTCGTTAATATGACTTCTATGTTTAGAAAACCTGGCCTGGCCAATCTTGTGTGGCATGACCCTCTGATCACAAGGTTTTGTTGGGCATTCTATTGACATGGCAGTGCAGTTGAGGAATCAGGCAATGGAATAGGAGATTTGGTCGTCTCTATCACGCTATCTAGGCAGGTTCTTTTCTGTAATGTGGATATATAGGTAGAGACATTTGGATGCACAATTAGTTTTTAAGCCCGACCTTTGTCATCTAATTTCTCTTTCTCATTCTTAGGGTGTGCCATGTCTGTCCACTCATTTCTTTGTTTCGTTCTGGGCTTCTAATAATGACATTGGCACCGCTGTACCTCTGCATTAAATATTTTTTTTAATCAATTTATTGACCATTGCATCCACAAAAAACTGTAATACACGATTACATTGTGAAGCACTAGACTGAATCCAAATTATCCATTCTTAGTCAGTTCTGGACTTTAATTTTCGTCTTCTCCATTCCTTTCTTATTTCCTTGTTTGGTTCAGGGTCCTCTGCAATAATGTTGCACTCCTGTCCCACTCCGTTATAGTATTCTCTCTCTGTAAGCCTAAGTGAAAAGGAGACAAGATGCAGCCGGATTTAAAGCCTGCCGTTCTATGTTGTCTAAAGCTGGAATAGTCACGCATGAAATAGCAAATACAAGTTTCTAGGAAATTAGTGTGAATTGAATCTTACTCAGAAATTATACTCCCATCCTGCCGAAATAAGTGCATGTTATTGACTTTGCACATATATTTAGGAACTAGTCCAACATAGGTACGATTACCATTTTACCCTTTCTGAGGAATCTGCTGCCAACTGTTAATCTTCTTCCCCATCCTTTTTTCTCTCTCCAATTTTACACGCATACAACAGGCTTATACATGTCATGATTGCCAACAACCTAATAAAACTGCATAGAGAAATCATCTCTAGGAGATTTAAGAGGTTGATACTTTCTATTTAGTTTTTTGTTCTATGGGTTCTCAAATTTCCGGTAAATTCGTTTGCAGCAGTGTTAACAACCCAATTGGTGATCTTCTACTATTTTTTCTTTATTTTAGTCCGGAAGCAAGCATCGCAGGGAGACGCCAGAGCCAAGCAGAGTACCCTCAAACAACCATCACCATTGGCACCTGTACACTTAACCGTATACAAAAAGGGCCACAGACATCACCAACCATCCGAGAACAGAAATGGAAACAATTCCCAATATCCGGTCTTTCTTAAAACAAGCTGTACATTACATTCAAACCAAGTAAGACTTTGTCTAAAATCGAATCCAGAAATCGATATGGACATTTGAGCCAAAAAAAAAAAGAAGTTTGCTGGATCTCTGTTGTTTTGGTAATGTCTTGTTTAGGCGCTTGCCCACTCGCTTAGGCATATTGGTGTTTTGGAAAAAGTTGATGCCCTAGCTTGCCCATTATTCACCCATATGCTAAGGCAGTGGCCGTTTAATTTTTCACCACGCCCTTCCTTCACCGCTTCAAACCATCACAGTAACTACCAATATTTGTCCTTACCCTCTAAACGTCATCACCGTCTGTTTTTTGGAACACAGTTACTTTTGATTTGTCCTTACTTTTGAACTGAAAAATAGATCTCTCTGATATAAGTTTTAATTGATTCGAAAAATCAAATATAACAATTTTAAAATTGAACCCAAGACTTGAACTCAGAATCCTGATCTCCAAGGGTGTTGGTTGAAGCAAGGGTAGTCATAACTTTAAGGGTAGTGACACTAGTGGTGGAAGGGTGACAGGGGTGGTGGTAGACCTGGCAAACAGTTCGACCCGCGCGGGTACGGGTAATGCCCGGTCGGATCCGGGTAAAAACGGTTCGGGTAATTTATACCCCGGTTTTTCAGGTACGATTATCTGGGATCCGTACCCGCGGGTAATAAATTAATTTTTATAATTTTTTTTAACAAATGTTCTTCCTTTCTCTTTTCTTCTGTCACACAAACAGAACCTCAAAATTTCACATAACAATCTCCCATGAAGATCCATCACACAACAATCACCACAAGAGATTAAGATCCACTACACAACAATCACCATAAGGCTGAAGATCAATATTCTTCAATGAACAAAATAAAATACAAGAATATTCAAGATCTAAAGAACTGGCCGAAATTTCAAGATCTTTAGAACTGGCCGGCGACGGTAAACTTCAGATCTGGGCGGCGACGGTGAACTTCAGATCGGGACAACATAGATCTGGGTGGCGACGGAGTGGCGATGGACAACGCAGATCTGGTCGGCGACGATCAATGCAGATCTGGTCGGCAACGGACAACGCAGATCTGGTCGGCGACGGAGAGAAGAACGGCGCTGCTGCAGTAGGTCCGACAGTCACTTACTCGAACAGTCGAACGATGATAGATTGACAATGAGTAAAGTTTCAATAGATCCATGACAGTGAGGGGGAAGACGAAATGATGGGAGGCGATAGATCTTTGCGAGAGGGACGGCGGCAGCGCAGAGGCAGAGAAGGGTCTGAGTGAAGTAGAAAAATGAAAGTGATGGGTTGTTAGCTTAGGGCACACTTGTTTCTTTATATATCCTTTGAAAAACGGGTAACCCGTCAATCGACCGGACCGACCCGAAAATTACAGGTCGGGTACGGGTCTATTTTCGGCGGGTATTCAAAACATGTACCCGTACCCGATATTTTGGCCCGGGTACGGTTCAGGTAACGGGTCCGGATAGATTTTTGCCAGGTCTAGGTGGTGGTGGCTGAAGCGTGAGGAAGAGAGAGAAACAGGAGGTTGTCAGTTGACTATGGTGTCTGGGGAAGACAGAGAAGGGATGGATCATTTGTTATTATTGTAAGGGTAAACATGGAAATAAAAAAGTTTTTTTGTCCAAATTTAGAAAGGGATCCGTATTTTGGTCCATCCCAAAATGGAAAGGAGCTCACTTCTATCGGGCGGGATGGAGGGAGTATTACAATCATTGAAGTTACATGTAAACTATACCTGTTTCCAGTTATTCTTTGGTTTTTCACGATTACATTGATTGGAGATCCATCAATGTCTTCAAAACAATTGGAAAATTGACCCTCCCACCCCATCCCATCGCTTCACGCCAATTATGGTCTGGTTGTTTCAAAATGCAAAAGGCCCTAAAGTTTTAATGTTTTACTATTACAAGAAGTTATATTGATGTGAAACTTCTGTGACAAAATGGTTGTATGCTTCCTATTCTTAAATTCCAGTGGCAGATTATCAGTACATTGTGCATCCCTTAAAATTCGTTAGAACTTGGATTCTTCAATGGAGAATTGAAGACTTTGAGTAGGGCACAATGAGATGCCATGGATGGCAGGGAACGTTCCTGGTACAGTATGTAAACGGCATACCAGATCTTTTCCTGGTGATTTTCGTGGTTTTTGCAGGTGCTGGGTGAGGGCTTGGAGTACTGTAGTTAATTTTTGTTGTGGGGACATGGATGTGCTTCAAATTTGTTAGAACTTCAATTCTTCACTTAATTACACATGCTTGAATGTGCCTGTGGCTGACTTAATTGCATTAACAAATAAGAAAGTCTACTCTTAGCATCTCGGTGGTATCCATATCTGAGTTCTCCTGAAATCATCTTTAGAAGGATGTCTATTGAAGAGAAGAGACGACTTGGGACGGCTCTCACCCGTTTGTCTCCTGAAGATCTGAACAAGGCACTGCAAATTGTCGCTGAGGACAACCCAAGCTTCCTAGCGACATCTGAAGAGGTGGACCTTGACATGGATGCACAGGTTGTCATCCCTATAGCTTCTAATAATTGCTCTTATTGTTCTGATTATACATGCAAGTTAATGACAACATCATACCTTATGCAGAGCGAATCCACCTTATGGAAGTTGAAGTTCTTTGTGAAGGATTGCCTGCTGCTTCAAGGCAAGAGTTCAGCAAGCATGGAGGGCAATAACAACAACAATAAGACCACCACCACCAACATCAACACCACCACCATCACCCCCAACAACACCTCCAACGGCCACCAAAATAACAACGGTAAACGAAAAAGGGACATCTGTGATGCTCTTGTCAAGAGTTCCCAGAAAAAAGGCAAAAGGCTGTAGTTCTACTCATGTCAATATTTAGATATGATCCTTAATCGCTTCACCCGACACCCCAAAAACACCAAAAACCCCACCACAATATTATTCTAGTGTTTAGGGGGGAAGCAACCCTACTGGCAGATAAGTCGTTTTTTGTAATTACAATTCTTGTGTTTGACAAAATTGTATGCAGACGGAAGAATCAAACTATATTCATTTTGTTGGTTTTCTCATTCACTCCATTTGTGGCACTGCTTTTACATCGTATATTAGAGTCGCAAATGTACTTTACACCATGACTCAAAAGCTTAGCTGTTCTTAATAATGCGACAGCTAGGTGTATGTGAAATTTGCACGAGCATGACCACTTGTGGAGGAGACGATACAAGATAGTTATGGCCGCATGTTGATCACTTGGGGAGATGAACAATTCAGCTTCTTTCGAACAAACCAAAGTTACTGCAACCACCTCTGTTTAGGCCTGTCTGTTGTTTTAATTTGTTCTGCAACCAAAAACTACAATGTTTGGGACCTAAGATCAAAATTGTGGGGCGAACTACACTACGAGTCTTATTGGCATTCCCATTTTGGGTAAATGCAGAAAGTGTCAACGTTACATATGAGTGCCTTATCTAAACTTTTATAGCCGTATTTGAAAGTTAGTAACTCTTTAGGTTTCTCGAAAATCAGTACCTCATTCAACACATTCTATAAAGTTTATCACAACCAAATTGGATCTGCCGGGACGACCGGTTTAACCGTGCCCCGAAGCTTTAGCTGGTTCGGTTCCATTGATGGCCCGGACAAAACTGCTCACCTGCTGGGACAACTACTGGTTATTCTTACAAGACATCATCGCATATAAATACTTTACCTAAAATTATTGGATTATCTATATTTTCTCCTTTTTTGGAGTGCTTAGTTATAAATCGTGTTGAACCAAAGCCGAACTAACGAACCGTGAACCGGTGCTTTTGCCGGTTCCGTGTCCAGTTTGGCTCTGATAATTATGGATACACAAAACAACTTTAATTATTGAAATTACGTTACTTCACTTTTGAAGTAAGACTATCATTTTTCAATTACGGAGTGTTTTTTTTTTTTGTGAAAGTACTTGTGACAAGCTGTACAAAATTCAGCCTCGCGTGAAAGGAAAAAGAATTAATCGGACGAATTAAGGTTATGTTTGATTTCATTTTCTTTTTCCAGTTTTTTTCTCCGGTTTTGTGAACCGGAGAAAATAAACGCGTTTGACACATAATTTTTCAATTTTTTTTCTTCACTTTTAAAAATCAGTTTTCAAAACAGAACTATTTTTGAAAACTTTCATTTGGAGTTTTGACTTTTGATTTTTATTTTGAGACTACAACAGCCACTGCCCACAGTCGGCGACCGGCTGCCGGCGGCCACTGCCTGTAGCCACCGCCGGCGACCATTGCCAATAATGGCCTCCGACCGGCCGGTCGGCAACCGCTACAGTCGGCCACCACACGGCCATTGTCACGTCCCACCACCGCCACCGCAAACCACCACAAAAAAAAATCAAAATAAAGACTAGCTAATCAAACATCCAAAAGAAAAAAAATTCAAAATAAAAATTGGGTATCAAACACCCATTTGTTTTTGTTAAAAAAAAAAAACCTAAACTGATTTTTAATTTTTTTTTAAAACAGAAAATCAAAACTAAAAATATTTTTAAACGCTACTTAAGTTATAATTAACTCGTGTACGTACTTCCATTCATCACAAAGGAAGACTCCGTACTCATTCTCTTCTCCAAGCATATTTGTGGCCTCTGGATTGCAGTAAGCAAATAAAAGAGAAAAAAATTGTTGCTCGCATAATCTTTCGTGAGATACAGTGCAAGTTAAGCTTTAGCTTTTCATGTAGCATTCACTTACCCATAAAAAAAAAATTGAACATTTCCACTGCAAAAGTGAACTAACTCGTTCATTCCGTCTTCTATGAACAATCTTGGTTTGGGCAACTTGCTTCCTTAATGGAGTGCGATTATTATTGTCTAAAATGGAAAAATCATATTAATAACTTATTGCAATTACAGTGAGCCAATCTCTGGTGACACCTATTATTTATTTAACTCTGACCATTTTCATTCAATGGAAAAGAAAGTGTAAGTGAAAATTACAAACAGACGGCCAAAAAAATGTGCTCTAACTTGACTTAGACTCTCAACCAACATTCCATAACGATCATATCAATTTTAGTCGGTATGTAGATTCTCAATAACCAAGTTCCGTTTGGTAGAGTTTATTTTTTCAGTTTTTTCTCTAATTTTATAAACTGGAGAAAATAAACGCGTTTGACACACAATTTTCATTTTTTTTCTTTAGTTTAAAAAATCAATTTTTAAAACAGGACTGTTTTTGAAAATTTCAAAAATGAGTTTCGATTTTCAGTTTTAGTTTCGATTTTAAGACCACCACCCTCCCACCGCCGGCGACCATTGCTTGCCACCGCCGACGGCCAACCACCACCACCTTCGGCCACCTCCACAAAATCACCACCGCCGCCGCGAATTACCACTAAAGAAAAAATTCAAAATAAAAACTGAATAATCAAACACCCGTTTGCTTTTATAAAAAAAATAAAATAAAACTGATTTTGTTTTTTTTTTTTTGAAAAACAGAAAACCTAAACTAGAAGTGTTACCAAACACTACCCAAGACTGACGTTTAACTTTGCTGGTTTCACTGACGACTTTTATTTAGTACAATGTCAGAGGACATAAACTATAATAATAAGACTATAATAATTAAGTTCATGTTATTATACTATGGTATTATATTAGCTACCCTCCATCCTCATCGGCCTCAACCTCAAGACCATACTTGAAACCTGACCGAGTCCTAATGATTTCGGAAGCCTTTATCGAATATTCATTGCGGGGCGGTATGATTTAAGTGCAAGGGACCCATAAAGTCTAATCAGGGGGCGGGGGATAAAAAAAATTATGGCTAACATAAATTTTTTTTTAAAAGGTTCAAGTTCGCATAAAATGTAAAATATCAAAAACATATTATAATTAGCATCACTATTGACTCAATAGTGACACTAATAGATTGCTTAATTTAATTATTAATCATATAATTTTACTAGTTATAGCGATCTATTTAATTTGGTAAGGTTAGTCAACTACAAATTACTAATCTTGCAGGAAATAAGCTTAGTTCTTAATGCATAGATATTACAAATACTATTATCAATTGAATGAGTATAATAGATAGTACCGTGTAGCTTAACATATTTTGAGATTTAAACTAAAAAAATAAAAGAGCTAATTTTGATCTACTGTTTTTTTCTTTTTGGTAATCTAAAGTTTTAAAATTTAAAATTTGAAATAATGAAGATGGAGCAAGAGAATGAGAAAGACAAACATATGAGAGGCCGGTGGCATACAGAGGAAAATTTTAATTAATTAATGTTACAATATACATTAGCATTTTCATAATTATATAAATTTTTTGGCCATTATCTAAAAATTGAAAAAAAAACTCTCCAAAAGTTGGGTGTACCGTGGCCCCCACTGGTCATGTGGGTGGTCCGCCCTGTCTAAAATGGAAATTTTAAGAAAAAGATCTAGAAGATCTCTTTTATTTTAGTATTTTTATTTTACCAAACTCATACCTTATCAAGCATGTTATACAATTTATATTGGTTTATTCCGCAGCAGCAAATACTAGTTATAATAGGAGTACCAACAAGTCAAGTTTAATCATTAGTCAAGCCCAATTCAATGTCGGTATTATCATAAAGAAATTAAAAGCTAGAACACGAGGACGTAGTCATGCAATAAATTTGTTTGTTTGTTTGTTTGGTTTTTTTGAGTTTAATATGAAAAACTACGTTAGTAGAAACTAGATACGACAGTAGGGACCCTACTTTTCAAATGTAATAAAAAAGCAAGAGTTTGATTTCTTGGAAACATTTTAAGGGTTTTCTTGAAGCCTAACTACTCTCGTAATAATACGACAATTAGTTTGCAAATCAATCATGGCCAGCCTAACTGTTAAAACTAGCCAAACAATGCCCCCGTGTACAGCTCTCCTTTTGTTACCAACTTTGTTCCTTAAGTTGGAGGATTTCAGAACTGCACACGTCTCGTGATTTTGTAATGTAAACATTCTTGAGTTGTTGACAGTAAAAAGATAACAAAAAATGAGGAGATAACAAGTTCATAATTTAATACTACTAAACTAGTTTGAAAGATGAAAGTGTTACGAGACGGTCAGACATTGTGATATAAAACTAATCCATGTGATAGATGTTCAAGTAGATAAATATATTCTTGAGAGGGGAAGTAGTACGTGTAAGTCAACTAACAAGATTGTTACTAAACTCTTAGATTACAAAGGATTAATATATAAATGTGTAAGATAAAGATAAAGAGAAAATAGAAAACGGACAACCTAATTTTTTCAAAAAATTCTTTTATCCTTATTGCTCTAATAAACACCATATTAAGTTATTAATTGTTCTAAAAACTTGCATGTTAAAGAACCGAGCACAGTAGTTTTCAGTTTGGTCTGTGCAAAGTGTTGCTTCCACTTTTTGTGGTGTTTGGGTCCTTGATGCAAGTACAAAGTCTATGGAGAATACACGCACAACACACATACCGTAGGAAAAATACATAAACCGAAAGAGCCAAAAAGGCAAACATGACACGCATTGTAACTTGCAAATAAGTGATCTCTTTCTAGGCAAACATTCAAGGAAAGAGACTCTTTCACAGGAATGAGTGGTTCACCAAGATTGGCCACCATAAGTTTTGTCGGTGATATATATAATCTTTCTTCAATATGGTATTTAGTGACAATTGATAATCACTAAATATTTCTAGTGGTTTTTCTGCTAACTTCAGAGACAATTCTTAACAGTATTTTTTAGGACCACTAAATAAAAGTCTTTAAAAATATTTAGCGACTATTAATTATCACTATATAGAGGATAGAAAGAAGATTCATTTGATCCGATAGCGACCAAAATTTTTTCTTTTAGGACAAATTTTCACATGAGAGTCTGTAAACTCTCAGTCTAGCTTCCGAGACATGGAGGCCATTGTATTAGCAAGCAATAGTAGCTAGACCATGGAGGCCGGGCCACTCTGTTCGCGAATGGTCAACCAAACCGTCTACCTCACTAAGGAGTACTCTTCGGCTACCCTCTACTTTGCTGGTTCAAAGTTAGATACATCATGCGATTATTAAAACCCATTTTGAATGTTACACTTGTTTTGTCCCGTTCGAGATTCCCTAGGTTGAGCTCTGAGATGTGTGGGTAGAAACTAGAAAGAGAAGAAGCCGTTTGATAATTGTACTGTGTAGTATGAAAATAAGTTAAGGTAGGTGTACTATGTTACGAAGCATCTATCGTGCCTGTGAGTCCAAAAAGTCTCTGTCGTTAAGACAAACAAAGCCATATATTTCTCAAAATCGTACCACGATTTTGTCGTCTTACATTTTGGCGATCAAATTCAAGTGTCTTTTTCTAACCGCAATGTTAATGATATATAAAACCAACCTCTTTCAAATGAGCTACAATTATATGAGAGAATTAGAGTGCGAGTCTAAAACAATTTATTTAGGAATTGTCCATCTTCAATCTCCTTGTCAGACTAATTTATTTATCCCGTGGTTCGTAAGTTTACATTGCGACCCTACTCCCCACACATGCAATTCATGTGCTAAACGTTCAAGTAGATAAATATATTCTTGAGAGAGGGAGTAACGTTTGTGTAAGTAATGAATAAGATTTATCGATATGTTTTGTGTGGTACTAGACTCCATATCATTTTGAGCTATTTTGGCACCCTTTACATCATTCGAGATGCTTTCGATGACAATTTTTTTGTTTATTTTTGTTATTTATCAAGTCAGTTGCCCTAAAAGCTTAAACAAATAGAGAATGAGTCCAACAATGTTAACACGCTTAACACTCTTCATTAATTGCATGCAAGCTCCTTATTGCACGTGGACAAACGAATCAAGGTGCATCACCACCAAGTGCACAGACCAGTAAAGTGCAAATTGAACTTAATAAGGAAGGACTGATATGCATTGTTGTGCACAAAGAAACAAAGTCCAACTTGCACTACAATGAAAGGCGGAAAAATATGCAAGCAAAAATGATCAAACCAAAAACTTTCTCTGATACTATTAAATTGTACAGTATAATTTATTCATAAAAGTGAAATGAAAGAAAAAAAAGACACTCAAAACTCCAGAGACTACATCTTTACTATTTTTCATGAAATACGCATTAGATGGCACCAATATAATGTAGAAGTGCAAATAAAGATAAAGATGACCAAAAACCTAATCTCTGATAGAAGCCAAAATACTTGGCCACAAATTACTAGGCTACAAAAATTTCTTTCTCTCTTTTTTTTTTTGTTTGGATCTCCAATGTTGAGGATGGAGCAGGGAAGCAAAAAAAGAAAGAAAAAAAAAAGGAATTCATGGATGGACCATCTTGTTAATTCATGGACTGAGCATGGTTTAAGCGGAGACTCTAAACTTGCTCGGGGACCTAGGGCATTTTTTGGAATGAGGAACTTACGTGGGGGGGGGGGGGGGGGGGAGCAAAATGGCATGCATTGAACAAACAATTAACAGGTAGCTAAAGATAAGGAGGGGACCTAGGGCATTTTTTGGAATCAGGAACTTATGTCGGGGGGGGGGGGGGGGGAGCAAAAAGGCATAGCTAAAGATGAGGAGGGACCTGAGGCATGGTAATCATTCAAGTGGCAATCACTGTTAGAGAATTTGAGACGTGACACAAGCACCTAGGGGTGAGCACGGTTCGGTCGGTTCGATTTGGAGGCTGAATACCAAACCGAACCGACCAACATCGATTTGAAAAAAAAAAACCAAATGGCATTCGAACGGTTCGGTTCGAACGATTTGGGGGCAGACTCCATTCTAGGCCCAAAAAAAATAAATTTTGTAACAAAAACTCAAAGAAGTAACTGAGCAAGCATAAGTTTAAAATTGTATTTAGTCATTACACAATATCATTGCACATCATCCATTAAAATTCTAATCAAATTACATAACTTTAAAGAGATCACTACACAGCATCCACACATTTTTAGGTAAATGTTGTTGCCAGTTTCCATAAGAGCAACTTTAATTCATAGACGCCCTTAAAAGACTTCATACATCAACCATGCAGAGCATTTGAAAACCAACGTCACAAGATCCATTACTACATTATCACAAACATATGTTACTGATGTTTTCATTGCCCTTAAAAATTCTAATCAAATTACACATCACAACATCATTATAACCATCAAATCAGATTAACTTAAAAAGGAACAAGTCCTAAGGATCTTCAAAACCAAAAAGATAGCAAAGAGAGTTTGGCATCTTCAAAACCTTCATCACCGATCAACCTTCAATCATCAATTGGTCTTATACTGAGATCATGTGGAGAAGAAACTGAAGAGAAAAAGAGAAGAGGAAAGTCAACAAACAAAAGAGAATAGAAGGGAAGAAACATTAAAGGAGAGGAGAAAGGGGGACCTTACTTCGTACTTGGAGACTGGAGGAGATGTGGAAGCGGCAGCAGAGGGAGAGAAGTGAGATGATGGAGGCCAGCCGCGAGAGGTGGAGGCAGTGACATGATGTGAGATGATGGAGGCGCAGCCGTTGGATGTGGAAGGAGAGACGTGAGATGATAGGTGCAACGGTAGTGGAGGTAGAGGCGCTGCCGTGGTGGCGCCACCGATCGATGGGTGGTTCTTGTTGAGGCTTTGTGAAGTAGATTGCACATATTTGGGAGTGGGCGGCGAGTGAAGAGAATAGTTAGGGTTAAAGGAATTGGGAGTTACCTGCTTTTTATATGAATGGGTTAAAGTTAACTAGGGCAGTTATTAAAAGTAACTGGGGTTAGGTTATAATATATACATATATATATATTACCTACGGTTGGTTCGGTTTATATCGGTTTCAAAAAATCCGAACCGAATCGACTGAACCGTATATGCGGTTTGGAAAAAAAAAAAAACACCAAACCGACTGTTTTTTTGATTGGATTGAACTTATTCGGATTGGTTGGTTTGGTTTTCACGGTTGGATCGGTTTCAACAGTTTAAATGCTCACCCCTACAGGCACCCGAGGTTATTCAGCAGCAGCATATCGCTGACAAAATGCACGTGAACATCATTTGCAAAACTAGGAAGTCTGAAAGAAAAAGATAAGCTCTGATACTATGTTAAAAGATATGATTTACTCAAAGGTGAAAAGAAAGATGGAAAGGCATAAAAAGATGGGAGATCTATTATTTGATTTAATAATCATGTTATCTCAATTTTTTCAACTTCATAGTCTAGGACTTCTAGGTGTATAATTTCTGTCATATGATTTAATAAATAAGAAATTTTTGTGAATTTTTCGGTTGAATCTCGTATTTGATTAGGCTCTGATACCAATTTTGTATGCACAAATTCTCCTTTGGTTAGGAAAGACAAGTTCTAGTCTTTAGAGGAGTCAATTTTTAATTTTTCATAGGCAAATCTTTATAAGTAAATGTCAGAAATTGATTTGATATATGGACCCAAATCATTACGAGGCAATGTTTGAAATTGGCTTGATATGATTATCCAAGCTCTGGTATACCCTATTGAATCGTATGGTTCCAATTTCTTGAAGGAATTTTAGAGATGCAATCCGTAGAATTTTGTGTGTATTTCCTATCTTTCATTTCCATGTTTTTGTGAAGAAACCATGAAATAATATTACAAAGCACCAATATATAAATCCAGATAAAGATAAGAAAAACAACATAGAAAATCAACATCCTAATGTTAGTGCAATCGTATAGAGCCAATTTCAAACATTAATGTCTTTATTGTTATCACTTCAATAGATATAATGTTGCCTTTGACCTTTTGTGGTGATGGGTCGTCGATGCAAGTAGAATGTACGGGGAAAACAAATGCACAACAACACGTACCATAGGAAGAATACACGAGAACAAAGAAGCCAACAAGTAAACATGCATGACACGCATTGTAACTTGAAAATAAGTGATCTCTTTTTAGGCACACATGAAAGGAAAGAGACTCTTTCACAGGAATGATTGGTACACCAAGTTTGTTTTTAAGCACACATGATAAGATTTGCCAGTGTCAGATATACAGATAAATTTCACATAAAGTTTGTTTTTAAGCACCCAGTCTACCTTATGATCAATGGAGGCCACTTTATCTGCAAGCAATAACAGCTAGAGCATATATGGAGGCCAGGGCACTGTATTTGCGAATGATCAACCAAACCGTCCACCACACAGAGTACTCTTCAACTACCCTTGATTGTTGTATCATCCTGGGCGTCGCGGTAAGGTCCGGGGTTCTACGTTAGATTGCTTCCTCCCAATAAACGAAAAGATGAGCGTCTTGCTTTTACGAAACTGACATGTACGTTTGCATGCATCTCCATGCATGACAACAATCTATAGCTTACCCACTTGTTTAAGCAACGACCTTTTGCTCCTCTTCCTACCGCAGACAAATCTGAGTTCCTGACACATATATTCATACGATCCCACGTACCCATTCATCAGTGTAACTACGCATACTCATTTGCAGGAAGTATTGCACTATGTTTTCGAGTAACAGAACCCAACCATCGGTTTCTTACAAAACTAACAACACATGCAGCAACTGTCAATTGCAACAGCAAGAAGAAAAGACTAAAAGAGCAACAACACCGACATGGAATTTACAACAGATGCAGAGAGAAGTTGCCGGATATTGCCAAAATTCCGTTACCGGAAAACGTCAACTTCCGGCTGATTATGGAGAGAGAGATTTCGAGAAAGACCATGATGGAGATGTTAATAGGATAAAGCAGGCCGCA
Organism: Escallonia herrerae; assembly: GCA_033070095.1. Lineage (NCBI taxonomy): Eukaryota > Viridiplantae > Streptophyta > Magnoliopsida > Escalloniales > Escalloniaceae > Escallonia > Escallonia herrerae. The sequence goes on along the minus strand of JAVXUP010000995.1, from coordinate 131,059 downwards.
GCCTTCTTTACGATGGACCATTTGATCTACCACCAATAACATCCCGCCACGTGCCCCCCCAAAAGGGGGGTCTCAACTTCACATCTGAAGCCATCGAGCGAGTTGAGTAGGGTTGACGATCCCCGGAATGTGGGCCCCGTTACTCTTCATCAGACCCGCCACCTCAGCATAGCTCTGTTGGCTCTTCGGCTTCGACTTGCCGCCGCTCTGCTCGGCTTCCCCGCCGAAACGGCTCTGACTAGAACCCGGCTTCCCCCGCTTCGGCTCAGCTGGCGACAAGGGTACGGCAACGTCTCGGGCCGGGTCAAACTTCTGGCCCAGCAGCGTGCCTCTGGTCAAGAACTCGTGGGCCATGTAGCCGGCTAAGAGCTGGTTAGACGGGACCGGCTCGGCTGGCTGCTTGAACAGCGACGCCGTGTTGGCGGTTACGGTCACCGCTGGCTGTGGCTGTGACGCCTTGGTCGGGTAAAAGGCTTCCGTCTCCCTGCGCTTACGTGGCGTCAGGATTCGGCGTGGATGCTGGTGGTGGTGGCTCATCTCAGCCGTCCGTTTTATCCTCGGATATGCCACGTCAGCAAGTAAGGCTCAAAGAAAGGTAAATATGCTCTTCATAAGAGGGGCAAGATGGTCTCATCGGATAATAAGAAGAAACTTGTGGACTTGCCACTTCAGCGACAAAGGGTCCAAAGGTAATTTGACTTGTTTATAACAGGAGGTGGTTAAAAAAAAAAAAAGGCCGAAAAAGAAGGGTGCAAGTCGTAAATGTGGTTGGAGCAAAGGACAGAAGCGTAATTCTGCTCTTTACAGAGGGGTACAACTGTCTCGCCGAAGATTGAGGGGGTGGGGGGTACAGTTGTGAATATTGCTTCGAGGAGAGGACTATAGCGTAAAAAGAAAGTTCCGATTCTTGTAATAGGAAAGAAACAAGAAAAACGGAAATGGATCGACAAGGAGTGAGTGTAGGAAATCAGGACGAGATGCGCAGATCCGGGCGGTGGTTTGCCGGCCGTGCCGTCACCGTGGAAGAGGAGAAGGAGAGAGAAAGAGAAGAACCGGAGGGAGAGAGAAGACGATGAGGGGAAGAGGAATTGGGGTCTTCTAGGGAGGAGAGCGGCGGGCAGGTACTTATATGGTGAATGCGTATTATATACCCCTAAAAAGAAAGGATATTTACCGTGTAATGCCATCGGATAACGTTTCCTTCGATATAGACCAACTGAGAGAGCATGACCTATCCTTTTGAGAATTATCATAAATAAAATAAACGAGATTAACATTCTTAGCTTATGAGGTGATATATTTTTTTGGTACAAATTTTGAGGAGATATATATTCATATAATGCTAATAACCGACGATAACTCTATCCGGTAAAATGCATAAAAAATAATACAGAGATAGACCACAAAATTAAAGCAAACAAAAGATAAGAACAATTACTTTTTTTTTCTTTTTCTTCTTTGGGGTATGGAGATATAATAAACATCTAAACCTACAAAAAAAAAAACAAATCTACAAGAACGAGAGCATGATTTACCTAAAAAGCTTTTACAGTTTGGTCACGGGGCATCTATTATTTGGATTACCACTTTGAAAACTATTGGTTCGGGCCCAAGTTGGGTTGTGCCGGTGATAATGCTTTTCGCATATGCTTAGGAATAGTAGTTTTGTAAAACTTGTACTCAAATCTTCACAATCTTTTTAATCATCGTTAATTAATTGTTAGAATTAATACTCAGTCACCATTAATCATAATTATACGGGAAGACCAGAGTTGTAACCATGTTTTGGCGATGGCATATGTGTTCCGGAATTAAAGACGCACACACACAAAGTATTTTGCTGAGAAAATTCATATTCCTCACATAATCTCCTAAAGTTTATCTATTAATGATTCACAAAGATTAAACAGAGATCTTAGATATTGCTATTCGCGGTTCTTCTCAGGCTTTGTTGTATTCGAAAAATGAATTCGCCTGCAATCCATTAGCAAACTCTCCTTTTCTGTTTCCCGACAAACTTTCCAACAACCTCTTCTGATGTGTACTCTGTCTTCTGGTGGCTGGTTGGGCAGGGGTTGGTCTATCTTCTGTTGGTTTACGGTGGTTTTCTGTGAGTGGTTGGCAGGGTGATCCCAGTGAGGTTTTCTCTTGCTATGGTCCCCTCTTCCTCCTTCTCCCCTCCCTTCTTTACTTAGGTCTCTCTCTCTCTCTCTCTCTCTCTCTCTCTCGGGGTCTATATTTTCCTTGTTGGTATTATTGCAGGGGCTAGGGTCTTATGTACAGCTTGGGGTGCTGTTGAGTTGGTCTGATTAGGTGGGTTTGTTAGGGGTGATGTTGATGGGGCTGTGATTTGAATGGTGGTGCTCGACGGCAAGGTTAAAGAAAAGTTAAGTCGGTTAAGTCCCATAGGTTGGTGATTTTTTTGGTTGTTGTTGGGTGTCTTGTGGTGGGGTAGCTTATGTTTAGTAGTGGTGCGGTGGCTAGGAGTGGCGTTAAGTTCAATCTCTGTAGTTGATGGTGGTGAGGCACCAGATGCACGTGGGCAATCGTCTTCTTAGGCACGTGGTCTTGGCATTGACAGGTGTAGGCTTCTCGTGCAATGCAGCTTGCTTAGCTTCATCATGCTTTTTGCTATTGTCGACTTGTTTTTGGCTTCATATATGAGTTTAATATATTTTGGTTCTTGGGTACATTTGGAACATGATTGTTGTCCTTATTTATTTTTATTGTCCTGGTTCATTTAAGAGAGCGCTAATCCTTTATGCATGTATAGGGCTGCAATTTGGGTGGGCTGGACGAACGCAAGGTTCACATCATGCCCAGTCCACTCTTCAAAAGTCGTGCCCATGTCTAGCTCAACTCATTTGCGGACATAATAGTATCTTTTCACGCTGAACCCATCAAAATTTTGGTGAACACGGGCTGGATCGGGGGAGCTCACATGTTGTCCATGGTTAAGAATTATATTTTCTAAGAACGATTTCGAAACATATTTGTTGCTGCTAAAAATATGCTCCGCATATGTTCTCGAACCCTAGCCTGGACCGACGACCTGCAAGACATAAAATGAGTGACCGCAGAGTGGGGTTTTCGGCATAGAACTCTTTGGTGTTTAAGGCAAAGCGTAGCTACAAGATAGTAACTCTGCAAAAGCAGGAAAAAAAATGTTTCTTTGTGTGTAATTGTAGTTGTCCCCATACCTAGGGGTACTCCCCTTTTCATAGCTGTATGAGAAGACTACTAAGAGAACTGGGCCGTTGGTCAGATTTGTTAGGATAACGTTAGGATTCTCGAGGATTGCGTTACAATCTCTGAGAACTCTTTTAGAATCTTAATAAGATAGTCATCAATCTCCCAGTTTGACTAAAATTGTTGGGTGTCCCTCAATTAGTGGAGTTATATTTGAGTTTTATCAATATTATTGACCATCTAACACTACAATTTAGTCATGATAATGAAAAAAGTACATTAAAGTCTCAAAATAAACTTAAATATATGCTTGGAAACAAATATTTGGGACACAATGAGAGAAAAAGACTGAATGAAACAAAATGCGCGCGCGCGCACACACACATACAATTTATATTATAAAATAGTTAGACGGGCTGGTATTTTTTACGGGCTGGACAAACTTGTCGAAACCTTTGTCCATGTCCTTCCCATATTTTTTAGGGGCTCAAAATTTTGAGTCCACGTCCATCACAGTCACTAAAAAAGTAAGTTCATTCCCATATTACTGCGGACTGACGAATTGTTCACGAATTGTCCTGTCCAAGTTGCACCTCTGCGCATGTGGCCTTCAAGAGGGCTAATTGACATTGAAGTTGTGTTGACGCTCTCGCTAATAAAAGAAGGTTCAACATTGTGCCAAATTTAGCCTACTAAACTGTGGTATCATATCATTTTTTTTCTTTTTAAATATATTATATCTTCTATCACATGCTTTTATTTTAAATTTATTCTTTTCTTTTGAATCACATCAATGATTATCATTGGTAGTGTTTTTCCAAAGCCAAACATAATAATAATATAATAGTAATAATGCAACTTTGTGATTAAGGGTGTTCAAGACTTCAAGTTCAACTACTGTAAATTTCAATGGTGAACTACTACTAGCCCGATCAATTTTTATGAGGGTCATGTTAGGATGCCACTTAATTTATCTCAGTCATGTAATTAGGGGTTGGATGGTGTGCAATTTGAATAATTTCATTGGACTTAATCATTAATACAATTAGTTTTTAGGTAAATAAAATCATAGATGCAAATACTAATTATGACACAGAGAAATGTCACTTTACTTTTTATTCAGTACACATTTTACTTAGAATGCATAGTTTGCATTCGAGCGAATTTATAGGATAATTAAGAGTAGTTTCTCGCTGGATATCTACATTGTTAAAAACAAAAAAATATTTTGTGAGAACCGGTATTGTATCTATCAAAAGGGTAGCCAGCTAAGTAGTTGTGAGTTTCTTGATACAGTCTTATAAGGTATTCACAAAGTCTTCCACATCACCTGAGGAGTATTATTTACCTAAAGCCCAAATTCAACCTTATCTATAAGTAGCTCAAAATCTTCGTTCCTAGTCATTATTGAATGTTGCCCAGGAAAAGGGGTTCACTGCTACGCGGAGGTGCCACAAAGGATGCAGTCTGAGTCAGCTTCCAGGTAGGCAAAGTGGGATACAACAATGATAGAGTAAGGGTTGAGAGTAAGGCTCCCCAGACAGGTTGCGAGGGATAGCAGAGCCGCATAGGCAAGGCAACGACGAACAGGGACGGCGGTCGACAGTCCGAGTCAAGGGTGCAATGTCAAGGGTCCGGTGACAGAAGTCCAAATATGTTTCTTTCACTAGAATTCCAGAGAGATTGGCTTTTTAGGGAGAGAAAGTAAAAATGCCAAATGAGAAAAAGATTCTAAATAAGCTCCAAAGTCCACTATTTATAGGCAAAAATATGAATGTGTCATAAGTTGACATGTGTCGTCCCCTAGGAGCGACACATCACCAGGGGGTCCAAAATACTGATTCCTCGTTGGAATGTCGGTCCCCAAGTTTGTGCTGCCCTGCCCTTGCAATATCTCTCTGCTTGTCTGAGGAGACTGATCATGCCACGATAGCATGGTTAGAGTATCCCGTTGCCCTAGCCACCAGTCCAAGCCCTTACTGAATCCCACGAGGTGCGACAAGAGACGAGCAGAGAACCTGACAGCGGTGAAGGTTGCCCCTGTAGCCAACTGCCAGGCAAACTAGGCACGATGCCCTCCGTGGACTTGCTCCCGTCCTAGAGTGACCCGGGGGTCATCGCCCTGGTGGTGTCGACGATCAACAGCAACATGAGTGGGCATGGTCGCCGCTCAATGCTTAGAGTCCGTTGCGGGGAAGTCTTCGTGTCAGAGCCCCCTACGAGTGTGATGTTAATGGCTTTAAGGTTGTGCCGGCGATGGCTTTAGGGTTGTGAGCCCATCCTGCTGCGAGGGTCGGAGCCCCCGGTGATTGCGTTAACGATGGCTTTAAGGTTGTGAGCCCATCTCACAATTCGATTGAGCCGGCGATGGCGTTAAGCCCATCTCGTAGTTTGATTGAGCCGGTGATGGCGTTAAGCCCACCCCGCAGTTTGATTGAGCCGGCGATGGCATTAAGCCTATCTCACTGTTTGATTGAGCCGGCGATGGCGTTAAGACCATCCCGCAGTTTGATTGAGCCGGCGATGGAGTTAAGCCCATCCCGTAGTTTGATTGAGCCTGCAATGGCTTTAAGCCCATCCCGCAGTTTGATTGAGCCTGCGATGGCTTTAAGGTTGTGAGCCCATCCTGTAGTTTGATTGAGCCGGCGATGGCTTTAAGGTTGTGAGCCCATCTCGCAGTGAGGGGTCCTTATGCCGAAGCACTACGAGCGGAGCCCCCGGAATGCTGCACACTTCGGAGAGTGGATAGAAGCATGTTCCACGTCCATGGTGGGGGCGCATGGTGTGGTGAATAAGTGTGATGCCAGGAGGTCTATAACATGATTGTGGCGCTTGGGCGCGGTGCCTGCATCACGAGGCATTGATTGTGGCGCATGGGCGTGGCGACGATCGTCGCAGAGACAATACTTGGTACCGGGGGCACGTATCATAACGATGGTGCATTGGCGCTGCGACAAACGACATGGAGCAATACTTGGTGCCGGGGCACATGTTATGGAAGTGGCGCATAAGCGCGGCAACGAAGGTCATGAGACAATACTTGGTGCCGAGGGCACGCATCATGAGAATGGCACAAGGGCGCAGTAACGAACGTCGCGGAACAGTACTTGGTGCCGGGGGCACGCATCATGAGAATGGCGCTAGGGCGCAGTGATGAACGTCGAGGAACAATACTTGGTGCCAAGGGCACGTATCATGACAATGGCGCATTGGCGTGGCGACGAACGTGGCAGAGCAATACTTGGTGCCGGGGCACGCATCATGAAAATGGCGCAAGGGCGCAGCGACGATCATCGCGGAACAATACTTGGTGCCGGGGCACATATCATGACGATGACGAACATGCACGGTGACGAACGTAGCAGAGACAATACTTGGTGCCTGGGGCACGTATCATGACGATGACGAACGGGCACGGTGACGAACGTCATGGAACTTTTGGTGTTGAGTGAGCATTGTCAGAGAGCGTGATGAATGATGGCGGGGTTTAGGAGTGACCCCTACAAGACAAAAGGGTGGCCGACCCCCCCTCAAGAAAGGGTAGCCGACCCCCTTTAATAAGGGGTGGCCGACCCCCCTCAAGAAGGGGTGCCCGACACCCTTGGAGAAGGGGTGGCCGACCCCCCTCAAGAAGGGGTGGCTGACACCCTTGGAGAAGGGGTGACCGACCCCCCCTCAAGAAAGAGTGGCCGACCCCTTTCCAGAAGAGGTGGCCGACCCCCTTCAAGAAGGGGTGGCCAACCTCCTTCCAGAAGAGGTGGCCTACCCCTTTCAAGAAAGGGGTGGCTGACCCCCTTTGAAAGAGGGATGGCTGACCCCCTTTAATAAGGAGTGGTCGACCCCCCTCAAGAAGGGGTGGCCGACTGCCTTTAATAAGGGATGGCCGACCCCCTTTGAGATAGGGTGGTCGACCCCCTTTGAGATAGGGTGGCCGACCCCCTTCAGGGGGAGAGTCCTTTTTCCAAATGTTTTAACTGTGTTGACGTCGCTGCATTGGTGATGGATATGAATGCTCAAAAGAAGATGTGCTTTGACCGGGTGATGGCATTGAATAACTGACCGTTGACTGGGTGATGTGTCGTGCAAAGTGGGTTCCTTAGCGGGCCCTGGGGTGCGACCAGAATAGGGTGTGAACATTGAATAATACCAACAACTCAATTGAAGCAGCCCCCGTTCAAGTCTGCCTTCCTGTCCAACCTCCAATAACCTGACTAAATACCAAGCTTTTGAGAGCCAGCTTCGATACTATTTGTAGCAACATTTCGTGTTCCCACTGCATAACATTACTTCTCTCAAAAGTAGAGTTTGCCTAGTACGTACTCTTGAGCTTTTTGGTGGGATTATTCATATTGTTCTTCCATACCTGATGTGAGACGTCATTGGAACTGTACAACCATGAAAATGAAAATGTAATAACATTTACGCACATCAACATTTTTACTGTACTGTTATGAGTACTCTTTCCAAATTATATCTTGGATAGGTAAAAGTTCGATTTTGTTAGTAATAATCTTGAACATTTTCATAATCTTTATAGGGCACTATCAGACTACTTCTGGAAAGATTTGCAAAAAATTACTTTGATCTTCAATTGCACCACATTTGCTATATCGATTATTAAAAGGCTTGTTACTTCGACAAAGATTCATGTTTCCGAGAAATTATACAATCTCGATAAGTTTATCTTTAATCGGTACCCTTTTTGGCTTCTATATGTTCTATACATGTTAATAACCAAACTCAGTGTGGATAACTTATAGTTATACATTCTATGTTAGCATCGTCCCAAGTTCCCAACAACCTTTTTAACTAAGTACAAACAATAAAGTTGAGCGTAGCCGAGCTAGTTGTTTTTGTTTAGTTAGCTAATTTATGGAGCTTTAAAATTAAGTGGCTTCCTAGGGTAGACTGGACATAGAAATCCGACTTCTCTACAGCCCCCGTACAAAAGATGAAAAATAAAATGAGGACGATGAAAATTGGTGACACTTTATAGTCTCTTCTTATAAATAAGTAATAAATAATCGTGACTTTCTTGTGAATTTTCAGAAGTTGTAAAACAAAAAGTTAGCTCCAGCCGAGATCTTTATAGTTGGGACAAAAGCCAAACTTCATGTTAGTTACCAGATTAGTTGTGGGCCAAACCTCTTGTTAGCTACCAGATTAGTTGTGGACCTTATGGTGGCCCAATAGTTGTTATCTATGGTAAAACGAATATTGGCATTTATATTATTCTCTCCGTCTTAAATTATTTAACTAAATTTGATACACGTTTTTTCAAATACGAGTCATATTTTATGAATCTTTTTCTCTTACCGAGAGAGAGAGAGAGAGAGAGAGAGAGAGAGAGAGAGAGAGAGTGAGTCACAAGAGAGAAAATGAGTTGATGAATGATTCAATATAAAAAAAATATAAAGAGCGTAAATATGAAAAGCACATAACAAATCTTTCTTAATTTGAAAAATAATAAACTTTTTGGAACACCTAAAAAAATATATAATTAATTTTTTGGACGGAGGAGTACTATCAATTAAATTGTCTTTTCCATTTTCTCTTCAAGTGTGCGTATCAAAGTATTTGTCCAAAAAGAAGTGTGGTGATAGGAAAATGAACCTAGGAGGCAATTTAAGAGAAAAATGATTATTCTTTTGTGTGGTTTTAGCAAAAAGAACCTGAATTTGGTGTCGGTTTAAATTTATTTTCAACATAAGAAACAAAAAGGTTGATGGACCTAGTTAGGGGCGGACCACAATGAGTGGGAACCACGGTCACACCCCAAACTTTTATTTATTTTTTCTAAGTAATGGGTACTTGTATTTGAAAAATGTACGGAAATATTGTAATACCAACATATTAAGTAGGGGCGGTTCTATTTTATTTGGTTTGGAGGTCAAACCCAAATCGAACCGCTAGCGCTCGATTTGAAAATTATGAATCGAACTAAACCAATTGCCATCGATTTAGACAGTTTTATTTAGTCGATTTGAAAGCACACAACTATTAGATCCAATAATAATTAAAAATTAAAGATTTATATCTTTTTAAATTGCATATAATCTTATTACATTCTATATATATATATATATATATATATATATATATATATATATATATATATATATATATGCTCATTGATGTATGAGGAAAAAAAATGAGTAAATATAGAAGAGATATTGATCACAATGTATGCAAAAATTATGAAATGAATGATCTAAAAATAGCTTAACATATTATAGATCGGTTCGGTTTTGAATCGGTTTAAAACATGTGAACCACGAACTGAACCGAACTAAGGTCGATTTGAGAAATTTAAGCCCGAACCGTTAAGATTTTTGGACGATCGAATTGAATTGGTTCGATTTGTGCGGTTCAGATCGGTTTGAATAGTTTAGTGCTCACCTCTAGTATTAAGATTCTTTTTGTGCCATTGTAGTCTTTGTGATAATTTTTCCTTTGCTCCGTTTCATTCTTTCAAGTTATTTCAAATCCACATATTGCAAAGAAAAAAGAATAGATCAAGATTATTTTTTCTTTTGTACCCCATCAGTCAATTTGTTTGTCTTTTTAGTCCTCCAATTATATTTCTGACTTGCCCCTGGACCTGGTAACATTGTAACTTTGAAGAAAAGTTCATTCTACTTTAAGATCTGCATAAGAGCTTTCTTATTTATTTCATGTAAGTTCTGGCTTTAACTTGGAATTTGTGTTACTAGTCAAGTCTGACTGGGATTGTATATGTTCCATTTTCCTTGCTAGATTTTCTGGGAACCTGGTCTTGCCTTGTCCCCGGATTTTTGTTCTTTCGTGCAGAAGTATTGAAGTTTGGGTTTCTCAAATTCAAGTATTTCCCATATTACGTAAAGATAATTGAGTTCTATGTTTCAATTTCATTCATGTCATATCATCGAAGAGAATTGGGTAGCCAGCAACAAGAAAGAAGAACAACGTATTTGCATTTTCACATCACAATGTAGGAACACTACCATGGAAAGTACGTGTGAATATGATGTAGGCTCGTACTAGTTTGCTAACTAAAGCATTTATGAATGAGTCGGGGCGGCAAACGTCTACTATCAACCCTAACCCTGGTGGTAATAAAGATAAGCAGTAACATTATCTCATTAATTAGGTCTTTATTGACGAGTCTCCCATCTTTGCTCTAGAAAAAAAAATAAAAAATTGGTAGTCTCTCAACTGATGCTCACCCTAGAAACACAGTCGTTCATAAATGTTTAATAGTTTTATCTTACTTGATAGTTTGTAATTGGTACACTAGTTTTTCTTTTTGATTCGACGGTCGGTTGGTATCATAGGTTACCTTCTCCGGTGGATCAAATCCACACCTAACCTAGGAAACTCATAAGAAATTAATTCTTGTGATCCGGATCTAAAAAACTAGAGTTAATGACCTCAAAAGATTGGTGAAGACCTTTACTAGCTAAGGTGTTCCCATGCGGCTTAAAATTGACTATTTTCTGGGCACGTTCGCATAACCACAATCGAACAAAAATTTAATACCTAAACCATAATATAACCTATTTGTCCAAGTGAATTGGCAAGGCTTACTGCAAAAGGATGAAAGATTTTTGCCGAAGTACAACATAATAGGCTAGAACCAGTGGCTCAACCACGCAAAATAGGCTTCGCTTAATGTATTTTTGGGCTACTCAGATGAATGCTAGTCCAAATCACTATCTGCTAGTAGTCCATCCGGTAACAAGTCCAAATTGATTAAAGGCCCAACTTATTTAATTGACCTTAAATTAAATAATATTTTCTAATATATGCGACCTTTTTTACGTTGTTTCATTTACTGAGTAATGCATCGTGCACAATCTGTAACAATTTAAAATACTTTTGGAAGTTTATTGAAAAATTGGTTTTGAACCAAATAAGAACTAGAATACTCGTTTTTAATTTGTTCCTTTGATCGAATAAAGAAAACCTGAGAACTAGTATCAATAAAGTTAATCGACCAACCAACATTTTATAACCGTATTGGAACTGTTTGGTCGGAACATTGAGATAAAACCAGACATTACAAAATCCTAATTTTTATGGCTCGATTACAGATATAGGGCGTTATGATAAATGGAGCTTCTGTTTTAACACCATACTTTACTTTTTCACACTTTGATTCGTCGCTAAAGGTGCAACAACGACCATATATATCAGTCTTTTAGCAGCAATTGGAATGTGAACAAGCATATGAGGGCGTAGAAATAAGCATTCCATATAACACATACTAAAACCTTTTTTCAGTAGCAAAGTTGTAATGCCAAATTGCAAAATTGATAAAAATGCCCTTCAAGTCCTAGTCGTCGTCTTCTCCAACTGAAACCTTATTGGCATCATCTTCTCAATCCACAATCCAATTAATTTATTTTTCCTTTGTAACCAATATATTCTTTTATGCCGAGTCTCTGCTTGGTTTTGTTGTCCCTCAGATCACTTTGTCAAAAACTAAGTCAGTGATGCCGGCTTACACCATGACTTATATCTGAGTTACTTGTTTTGTGCTTTTTTTTTTCTTTGAATGGTGTTTGGCTATTTTATGAGTTGCAATGTCCTTGAAACTAATATCACAATCGTATATATACAAATATATCAAGAAATTAAGCGGTGTTCTTCAGCGTGCAAAATTTGGGATTCTAAAAATTGAGTTGTCCCGGTAGATGTCATGTTGCGCTAAATGGCTACCTGACAATCTGAGCCACACAACACCATAAACAAGGACTAAAGGAGTCCAAAGGAGGCAGAAAGAAAAGACTAGACTAGTTCTTAAAACTGAACGGCCAGGAAAATCCCAAGGCTCCCAATGGCAACCAGAGCCTACATCACCTCCCTTGAACCACCAACTCGGCCCCAAGTCGATCTCCGCAAACCCATCACGAAAGGCTACCAACATCATAAAAGACTTTGGACATACAAATCTACCGAGGCAAGAGATCGACGGCAGTCCTAATCTTGCCGCGATGAGGGGCCTTGCTAGGGATTGTGTGTGTGTGAGAGAGATTCTTAGTTTTTTGTTGAAATGTCATTTTGATGATCCACAACTAGGGCAGTATACGAGTCGCATTCGAACGGTCAGAGATATATTCAAACTCATTTGTGTAGTTTTTGGTCATATTTGTGCTTATTTAGTTTTTAAAATTTTATTTAAACTCGTTCACAATTTTATTCATAAAATTTGTATCAGTTCGAATTCATGTCGGCTCGAATTCGTTTTAAAATTATACGAACTCTATTTTGACTTTCACACCATTAATTAGTACGGTAAGTCGGTGACAGGCGGCCCCAATTATGGTGGAAAATGTACCTCTTCTAACAGGATCAATTTGAAACATCCCCATCACAACGATAATTTTCCAACTACTACCCTTAATCTGTTTGATGTGATTCGATTGATGAATGCAATCAAAAGTAAGAAACCTATATTCAAACGAAGCATTAAATTCCACATCTACCTCCCACATGGTATGGTACTATATTACAATGACCAATCACCTATTTATAGATCCGTTAAAACTTGTAAAAAGATGTTACTCCAACTCCGACAGAAATAATCAATGTATGTGGTGCAATCCCAGACTTTTTGCTTGATCAAAGTCAAAGATCGTTAGATCCGAACCTTCGTTTGAACCATTGATTGCATTTGTTTGAACAAAGTTGAAAAATTTTTAACGAGGAGTTGTAAGATATTTCGTTATAAGCATTTTAACAATGACTTTGCACGAGGAACGAGAACAAGTATATGAATAATGCCAACGTTTATACGTTCTCCTTGTACAAAAGAAGGCCACGGAAACAATATAGCAAGCAAAGAACAGTATCCCATAATGCTAGTTACAGATAACTTTCTCTTTTGCATTGCGAAGACTTGAGTAAACGCAGTGTAATGAGTATAGGTAACATGTCCGTGGTCTGATCTACTGCCACCATGATAGCCTCATTCAAATATCCAAGGAGCATGAACCCAGCTTAGCATTTGCCTATGTCGGCTTCAACAATACTAGTACATAAATGCAGCGTGAATTCCGTACTGGGGACCAATTTAAAGTTGTGCGACTTATCTGTTTGGCTGCACGACATGAAGGCAAAACAATGTTCTTTAAGAATCATCTCACAAGAGAAAAAGGGGAAAAACATTTTATATATACATGTACTCGATCTTGACAAGACAACGGTTTAGAAACTCTTTTGTACTTTTTCGAAGATTGCTCAAGTAGTACAGACCGAAAGCCAAACAAAAAATGAAAATGTGCCTCCTCATGCATGCATAAAGATCTCGTCGTCTTTAACACGTGATGGTTGATCGGCGGAGAGAATCTATCGACCTAAACAAACCTAAAGGAGTTCGTCCTACACGCAAGAAATCGATATGTACATTCCCCGACAGGCCACAAATACAAACTCAAAAGTAGGCATTTGCTGCTTTTTTCCCGAGTCTCTTAGGTGCCAGTTGCTTACAACTCCTCTATAATTGGCTTCCACATGAACCCATACCATTCTCAGTTGGTTCACCATGGTATTATGAAACCCTACTACTACACAAAATACAAGAAAACGTAGTGAATGGAATGATAGCTCTTGCTTTTCACGTACCATTACGTAAAGATAAAACGGCCAGTAAAGAAAGGGCATCATCATCAATGCTCGTGATAATAATAGACTGTAGGCATTAATTCAGTTTTTAGATCTGAGGATTGGTTAGTTGTTGAGAACATTTAATGTTGAACTTGAGACTTGGTGCTATATAAACCCCTTAGCTCGTGTTGATAGTGCAAGTTACGATAGTTGTAAGCGTACTTCATTTCAAAGATGAAATCTGGTGCAGTGAGAGCTGGGGTTTTGTTCGTGGTTTGCCTTTATTTCTTTGTAGCGAGTGTGGTGCTTGCTCGAGATGTGGTGAATGTGAGGAGTGATGAGGAGGAAAAGACGTTTATAGGTGGCGGAGGCGGATATGGAGGAGGGTTTGGAGGCGGATCAGGTGGTGGCGCTGGCTTTGGTGGTGGCGGTGGAGGTGGTTCTGGAGGAGGAGTTGGAGCAGGAGGTGGTGCTGGTGGTGGCACGGGAGTAGGTGGTGGATATGGGAAGGGAGGTGGCGGTGGAGGTGGTCTGGGAGGCGGTGCTGGAGGAGGAGTTGGCACCGGAGGTGGAGCTGGAGGTGGTACTAGAGTAGGTGGGGGACATGGGAAGGGAGGTGGCGGTGGGCTGGGAGGCGGTGCTGGAGGAGGAGTTGGCTCCGGAGGTGGTGCTGGTGGTGGTACTGGAGTAGGTGGTGGATACGGGAAGGGAGGTGGCGTTGGTGGTGGAGTTGGGGGAGGAGTTGGCTCCGGAGGTGGTGCTGGTGGTGGTACTGGAGTAGGTGGTGGATACGGGAAGGGAGGTGGCGTTGGTGGTGGAGTTGGAGGAGGAACCGGTGGTAGAGGTGGAGTTGGTGGTGGATATGGAAAGGGAGGTGACGTTGGTGGTGGATACGGAAAGGGAGGTGGCGTAAATGGTGGATATGGAAAAGGTGGAGGTGGTGGCGCAGGAGGAGGTTACGGAAAGGGTGGTGGAGTTGGTGGTGGGAAAGGCGGAGGAGCAGGTGGTGGGTATGGAAAAGGTGGAGGAGGTGGTGGAGGTGCCGGAGGTGGGTATGGTAAAGGAGGAGGAATCGGTGGTGGTGCAGGAGGAGGATATGGCAAAGGTGGCGGCAACGGAGGTGGTGGAGGCTTTGGCAAAGGTGGCGGCATGGGAGGTGGTGGAGGATACGGGAAAGGGGGTGGTCACGGTGGTGGGACAGGAGGAGGTTCTGGAGGTGGGTTTGGCGGAGGATTTGGGGGCGTTGGAGGTGGTGGCGGCGGAGGCGGAGGTGGCGGTGGTGGAATTGGACGTCACTGAAATGTAGTTGCATAGACTGGAGATACTAATTAAGAGTGATCAGATTTTGTAACAATTACGTAAAATCATATATCTTATATATACTTATCATTCACACGTGAATGGTTTTTGTTTTTTCCTTTTTTTGTTCTGTCTGTGGTTTATTCACTCTGAATAATAATATCTTTACTCTTGCAATGAAGCCTCACTTGTCTCATATGTGCACTTTTTAATATAACTAGTCCTGAAATACGTGTAAAACACATTAATCGTTTAATTTGTAATTTATGAATTTACTAGTGAAATTTATTGAATGGTTTATATTTTCATAGTTGTTTCGTCGAAGATGATATATATATATATGATATTGCTATTTATATATAATTCATAGCTACATTAGATATATATATATATATATATATATATATATATATATATATATATATATATATATATATATATATATATATATTCTTAGTTATTTCTTCAAAGATTGTCATATATATTTTCAAATTAATAAAATTTTGTTCAACAGAATAAGGTGGAAAGTAATGTCCTTGTGTATTTAGCTAGTACTGATTTGGTTAAGTACTTCAAAATATAAATAGTAACAATTACATAGGCAAGAATTTATAAAGCATGGTAACCATGTAAGAGGACAAAGATTAGATCAATATGTTATTGCATCGACATGTATATTTTTCTTTTTACTTTTATCTTAATAACAATTTGTATATTTCAGTAGTTTGTCGTAGCTGTAACCATATGCTAGTTTCAATTTTGATAGAAAGAATTTTAGTCCATACTTCTTTCGCTAAATGGTTTAAAAGTTAAACAAATATGACTAATTATAATGACAATAAGGTAGTGCTCTTAGAAGTAAATAGACAACAGTGATAAGAGGTAGCAAGAAAAAAATAATTTATTTCATGAGACGACAGTTTTACAAGGTTTATAGAGTTTCACATGACTAAATTGAATAAATTGTGCAGAACTTTGCAGTATGAAAATTATTAACCTAAAGTCAGCTAAAGTTAGACAAATTATGTGAACATGTGAGCAATATGTTTACTAAGTTAGATTCATTTGTAAAAGTACTAAGATTTTCAGTTTAAGTTGGCGTCTAACTAAACTATAATATAATGAACATTGTGTTCCCGACCTACTTTGGTTGCATCAAAGGGCCCACTAGAGGTCCCGTTTTTCGCGACACGTCACTATATTCAACGATCAATCTTTCAACGCTCCCAAGCCGGTCAAACTACCATATTCAAGTCACATGCATTTTCTCCTTGGAAGCAACCTTGGTGCGCCTTCCCCCTTAAGGGGGTCGTGCGCCTTCCCCCTTAAGGGGGTCGTGCGCCTTCCCCACCTGGGGTCGTTGGCCCACTTTTGCTTTGCACTCATCCTAGCACCATCTCCGCATTGCTCACTCATCACCCGCAGCCGCACGACTCCCGTTGTCGCCGCGCGTCGTCGCCATAACTATCGTCGCTTGCGGCTGTGAACCATCACTGGGTGCCATCTCCACGACACTCGTAGCCCTTCGCCCGGGCCCCGTCTCTATAACGCTTGTCGCCAGTCTTCCGGGCGTCGTCTCCCCGCCCCCATCTCCAGCACCCGCGCGCCGTCTCTGCAACCCCCGTCGCCAGCACCCGCACACCGTACTCCAACACTTCAGTGCGCCTATGAGCCTTGCCGCTGTTACAGTCGCGCCCCTGGCTCTCTGTCCCTGCACCTCACTTACTCTACCGCGCCCGTCCGCAGCGCCACTGATACAGTCGCACCCCGTGGCTCTCTGTCACACTATCATGCCCCAGCACCATACACAATCCGCCGCGCCCATGCACAGCGCCTCTGATACAGTTGCACCTCGTGGCTCTCTGTCACACTACCGTGCCCCCAGCACCATACACACTCCACCTCACTTATGCGCTGCACCGCTAATACAGTCGCCCCCCCGACTCTCTGTCACACTACCATGCTCCTTGTGCTGGTCCATCTTATCGCCACACCATGTGCACCTAGCCTTGGTTGTGGAACATGCTTCAACCCACTCTCCGGAGTGTGCAGCATCCCGCCGGGATAGGCGACTCCTTCAAGACACTATCTCTGACACGGAGCTTTTCAACTCCCTTTTCGCCAGGTAGACGGCTCCTTCAGGATGCTACCTCTGCCCGTAAAGTAGACGGCTCCTTCGGGATGCTACCTTGATGCGCTCTGGCACAAGGACTCACCCGCGGGGATAGGCGACTCCTCCGGGACACTATCTCCACCAAGGAGCTCTAAGTGCTCCGACACGAAGACTCCTATTCTGCCAGGTAGACGGCTCCTCTGGGATGCTACCTCGACCACCCGGTGGACGGCTTCTTCGGGATGCTACCTCAGCCTGCGGGATAGGTTACTCCTTCAGGACATTATCTCCACTAAGGTGCCTGTGTGACTGGTCTATGTGCTCTGGCATTGGGGGCTTCATCAGCACCCCTAGGGACTATGACCCCCGGGTCACTCCGAGAAGGGAGCAGGTCTCTGGAGGGCATCGCACCTAGTCTGCCTGGCAGAGCGTTAGGTCTTCCCCACCGCTGTCAAGCCTATGGGACTCTGTAAGGGACTTGGATTGGTGGCTAGATCAAGGGGTTCTCTTGCCACACCAGCGCTGTGGGAGCCAGTCTTTCCAAAGAGACAGAGTGACACTGCGTGGGGCACGCGGGGTGAATATGCCATCCGACAGTATGTGGAGCAACTGCACCTATGGGCCCCCCGTTGACGTGTCACTATTGGGGAGCGCCAGGTGTCGCGTGATGACATCATCTCAACCTCTATAAATAAGGGTCTTGAGAATCCATTTAAGGATTTCAGATTCTCAAAATTCACTCTCACTTTCGTTTTCTCTCTCTAGAATTCTAGAGATAAACATACATGACCTTGACTCTGGACTTAAGTATCGGACCGTGATTGTCATCGTATATTCACCGTGCGCCGTCGCCCTCGCAGCACTGCCACCCTTAGGCTCTGTCTGGAAAGTCTTTGGTCTCTGCCCTTGCTTCACCCTTGCTATGTCCCACATCAGAATAATTGGCATCTGACTCGAATTGCATTCTTTGTGGCATCTCTACGTCGACTGCGAACCCACTTTCCTTGGCATCACATTGTTATAAGGTCTAGGCAGTTATGTCTAGATATCTAGTTTTTTCTTTTCATATTAGATACTGATATAATAGTCAAAATAAAGTTTTGTTCTATTACTAAGGTGGAATTTAGAATGTTTATAAAAATTTTCAATAACAAACTAAGAACACCACGGAAAAAGTACGTTTTTTGAAGTTTGTTCAACATAAACTCGATTAAATTTAGGATAAGTTACATTAGGCACTCCTGAAGTTTACCCTAAATTACACACTGCTCAGCCTATCTTTTTTATTACACTCCTTAAAGCATGGTGGCAATTTCTTTATCAAGGCAACAACTTAGCAAACATCATTAGTTCTGCTCAGTTCTATCTTGGGAGACAGGTTTCCGGGGAGCCCATTGCAATCAGTTCTGGTGGATGTAGATACAAACTTAAGGAGCGCTCTACAATACGTCTCACAACCATCTCTGTTTTGCTATGGATCAGTTTATCCATAATTTCATGTATGCATCCGTACTCTATAAGGAGATGTATCTCGTTATTCAAATGATGTTTACCTTCTAAATTAAATAATTTTTGGGGCTGACAATTTTCTAAGCGTGCTATATTGCAAAAGGTGAAACTATGCGAGCAATGTTCTTAGTAGATTGAAACCAAGCACTTCACTTTCTAAATCCATAGTAAAACAAGTAAAGTTCTTTCATGAAACGCTGACAACCAACGAAAGGAAATGTTTTCTATCGTGAAATTATGATTCGTAGTGCCCCCTGTCATGTATTCTTACATAATTAATTGATTTAGGCCTCAAAGTCGTAACTTTAAACTTGGCAAGACCTCCATCCATGTTTTGAAGGGATTCTTGAAATGGTTCTGGAAACGCTGTGGGAATTTCCAACTTAGCTTATTACAATAAGGGTTCACGTACAAGGCAGCACAACATATCTAACAATTTTTTAGCTCCTCGCCAGTTCTTGAATTGGGGCAATGGTCCTTTTACAACAAGCCTCCAATCACTATGCTGTGGACGTACACCAACTGTTTCTTAGAGAAGGAGAGATTAAGTACAGTTCTAGTTTGGATCAGACTTCCCAAATTTCTTCACA
The DNA here is from genome assembly GCA_033070095.1 of Escallonia herrerae. Classification (NCBI taxonomy): domain Eukaryota; kingdom Viridiplantae; phylum Streptophyta; class Magnoliopsida; order Escalloniales; family Escalloniaceae; genus Escallonia; species Escallonia herrerae. Next base: position 111,772 of record JAVXUP010000995.1, on the reverse strand, counting down.
GTTTTGGTCTTCTTCAGTGTTAAGTTGAATTACCAGCTCAATTGGTACGCCTCTGTTCACTGACCGTATGACAGTTACAAAGGAAATTTTCATGTACGCAAGGTTGTGTGGGAATCATTATTCATAATGCTCTATATTCGTCTATCCCTTTAAGAGGGCTAGGCAATATAACTCATGAGTAGCCTGTTGAGTATGAATTAAGACCTACCAAGTGCAGTACTATAAAATGTTTGTGCATACTGGGAAGAGATGTGTGAAGAAGCAGCAAGTATGGCAAGAAAAAGGTGAAAGAGTAGTCTATACTGTGAATCCGTCACTGGTTCAACTTGCTCCGATAACCCGAGACCAGGTGATTCAAGCAATTGTGCCTGCTGTGAGAGCATCTGTTATTACTCCTGTCCCGGCTACTAATTGCTTCAATGAATTACCGGAGGATTGTGAAAGTGAAGACTTAGAGGAGCAATGTGATACAGATGTGGAGGATTGCCTACAACGAACGACTATCTCAAACCAAAACAGGGCAAAAACGTAGCAAGCAAAGGTCTGCAGCTCAACCAGAAGAGGGAGTGGACCAAAATTTCGGAGATGCTAATTATAAATTGGAACTTAGGGGCTTTAATGACCCCATTAAGCAATATGACACAAAAAAATGATCAAAAAATTTAAAATTTTTTGTTGTCGGTCTAGTTGAGGCAAGAGTGGGTACTGAGAATGTGCAAGCTATTACTGTGAAATGGCCAAAGTATTGGAGCTTATTCAAAATGTCAACCACAAATGGGTATCAAGAATCTGGATTGGGTGGGATACTAATGATGTGAAGCTTAACCCTTTACCTATGCATCCCGTGGCAATCGCTTGTTACGTAGAGATGCCTAGTGATCTACATGATTGGTATGTTTCTTGTGTATGTGGAGTAAGAGAAGGGACTCATGGACCAACTGGTGCTAACTGCTGGGATGATTGGTACTAAGCCTTTAATTGTCATGGGGAATTTTTATCTAGTGAGATATGAAAATTAGAGGCAAGGGGGGCTTCGCATCAACTACACTGATTCTGAAGAATTCAATGCTTATATCAATCAGCTGCAAAAGTAAGATACGACCTCTAAAGGTACTTTCTTTTTTTGGTGCAATTAAAGCGAGGAGAATCAAGAGTGTGATTATCCTTTAGTAGAATTGATAGAGGTTTACAAAACTCTTTAGATGCATGCATATCCTAACTTTGAGGTAGAGTTTCAGCTCCAGGTTTATCTGACCATCCTCATCTCAAAATGTCCATATCTTTTAACCATATATGGCAAGAAGACCTTTCAATTTTTTAATTTTTTTTTTTCATTTCCGGATTTATCATTCTACCTTCAAGGATATTCTACAAAACTCTTAAGCCATAGAGGCAGGGCGGGATGCTATGCGTGCTCTCTCTGTCAAATTGAAGAGTTTGAAACCTGTCCTAAGTTAGTTCAATAAGGCTAATTATGCAGATATTTCTAATAAAGTGGCTCAAGATGGAAGAACTTCAAGTTGTGCAATCTCAGTTAATTACTTTCTAATACTGCTTCTCTGGACTTAAAAGAAGCAGAAAAGGAACTATATGCCCATACTATGAGCTATCAAAGCTGAGGAGGTATTTTTGAAAAGCAAGAGTCGGAGATGTTAACTAGGGGACCGTAATACAGCTTACTTTCACAAAGAAGTGCAAGTCCATAGAGCTTATTCTAAACTGATGTCCATGCACACCCAAGATGATATTCAAGTAGTGGGAGAACAAGCTGTACATTAGGAGGTTATTCAATATTTCTCCAACTTTCTGGAACTACTACTTCCTCTAGAGAATATACAAAGGAGGAAGTCATGGCTCTGATGCCCAATAAACTGAACTTATAACAACAGTAGCATGATCCAATGGGCAATGTCTGAGGAAATTTAACAGATCATGTTTTTTTAAAGGTAAGAAAGCCCCGGCCCTGATGGCTTTAGTTTTGAGTTTTACCAAAGAAACTAGAAGATGGTTGGTCAGGATGATACCAAAGCTGTGATGGAGTCTTTTCATAAAGGTAAATATGTCAAAGTCATTTATAACACAGCTTTGACCTTGACTCCTAAGGTCTCTTGGCCCTTGTTATATGTTATATGAAAGACTTTAGACCCATAGCTTGTTCTAATGTTACCTATAAGTGCATATCTAAAATTCTTAGCAATGAGTTGCAAGTAGTTCTACCTTCTTTATTCAGTAAATAAAAACATGCAGCCATACTTAAAGGTAGACACACAGCATATGATATTCTGTTGATGCAAAAGCTTGTAAGAGGATAGAACAGACAAGCAGGTGCTCCCAGATGTGTTATGAAGATTCATATTCCAAAGGCTTATAATATAATCAGATAGGATTTCTTACGATGTGTGTTGGAAAGCTTGCATTTTCCTATCAAGTATATCACTTGGATTATGCACTGTGTATTACACCTCCAGGTTTTCTATCAACCTAATGGAGCTGTCACTGTAAAAAAGGGATCTACACGGACACTCTAGGCAGACGGCCAGACGGGCGTCCTGGCAAACATGGCCTATGTCAGCGACCCAGATCTGACTACCTTTACAGGAGCTACAGAGGCTCCCTAAGCCGGCGGTTGCAAGTCCTGCGCCGCTGAAAGCTGTTTTTCTTTCATCTTCCAATTAACCAGTGCTCGTAGCTCTCTGTAAAGTCTTTGGACATGATGGCATATTTGTCCTTAGGGGTCAATGCACTTTGCCTCCCTCTACTTTAGGGGGTTGCAATATGACCCCCCTTCTAAAAAATGTTACACTAAACCTCCCTGCACTCATCAAAACTGTACAAAAATAATGGTTTCCATCCAAGTTAACACCATTTTTTAGCGGGAAATATTTGGAACCTAGAATCTGCAATTTTAGGACTAAACTACCCTTTTGACCTAATAAAATACTAAAGACTTGCAAAATATCACCCAAAAAATTACCAATTTCATTTTACTCCATTTGCAAACCCTAGAAAATTTGCAAAAAGTGACCATTTTCATTTCAACTCATTTGCAAACCTTCCTTTTAAAGACCAACATAAAAATTTTAAAAAAAATGAAAAGTTGAATATTTAAAAATTCAGTGGGTATAACCTGAACCCATATAACCCGACCCGCGCCGGCCCCTTTCCTCACAGCCATAGGCCGACCCAAACCCTACCCGACCCAATCCATACCCGACCGACCCGACCCGACCGTGCCCTTCCAAATCCCCAATTTCCCCTTTCCCCCACAGAAAACCCTAATCTCTATCACCTCTGCGCCGCCAACCCTGGCATCTCACGCCGGCAGCCTCACTCTCCGTCGTCGACAACGCCGACCCCCTCCTCTCTCTTCCTTCCTCTTCTCTCCCCCGCCCTCCACTACCGCAACAGCCGAGCTCTCCGCCAGCAGCCCCCTCCCCTCCATCGGCGATGCCAACCCCCACTGCTGTAACAACCCCGCTCTGTCGGTAGCCCCCCTCCCTCTTCCTTCCTCTTCTCTCCCTCACCCCCCGCAGCCGCAGCATCTCCGCGCTCCGCCGGTAGTCCCCCTTCCCCCTGTCGGCGACGTTAAGCCCCTCTCTTCCTTCATATTCTCTCCCTTCGCCACCAGCGACAGCAACAAGCCTGCGCCGCCGCCCCTTGCGCCGCCGCCGTCAGTCCTTGCTCTTCTCTCCATTCTCCCTTCACCACCACCTTCACCCGCCATAAATGGCCCAAATGGTCTGAGAACGGATTTTCAATTCTGTTTAAAAGAAGGGTAGTTGTGACATTTCGACAAGCTCAGTTACTGCCGTTTATTTTTGCACAATTTTGATGAGTGCAAGGAGGTTTAGTGTAACTTTTTTTAGAAGAGGGGGCCATATTGCAACCGCCTTAAAGTAGAGGGGGGAAAGTGCATTTACCCCTTGTCCTTATTAAACAACTAACTAGTTGGAATGTGGGATACAAAATGGGTGCGGATACTGGGGAGAGATGTGTGAAGAAGCAGCAAATATGGCAAGAAAAAAGGTAAAAGAGTAGTTTCTACCGTGAATTCGTTACTGGTTGAACTTGCTCCAATAAGCCGAGACAAGGTAATTTATGCAATTGTGCCTGCTGTGAGAGCATCTGTTACTACTCATATCCCGGCTACTAATTACTTCAATGAATTACCGGAGGATTGTGAAAGTGAAGACTTTAGAGGAGCAATGTGATGCAGATGTTGAGGATTGCCTACAATGAATGACTATCTCAAACCAAAACAGGGCAAAAAAGCAACAAGCAAAGGTCTGTAGCTTAGCCAGAAGAGAGAGTGGACCAAAATTTGATGATGCTTATTTTAAGTTGGAACATCAGGGGCTTTAATGACCCATTAAGCAATATGATAAAAAGAAATGATAAAAAAATTTAAAAATTTTTGTTGTTTGTCTTGCTGAGACAAGAGTGAGAACGGAGAATGTGCATGCTATTATTCTGAAATGGCCAAAGCATTGGAGCTTATTCACAATTCCAATCACAGAGGGGTATCAAGAATCTGGTTTGGGTGGATAAGTAATGATGTGAAGCTTAACCCTATATCTATGCATCCTGCGGTGATTACTTTTCACATCGAGATGCCTAGTGATCTACATGATTGGTACGTTTCCTATGTTTATGGGAGTAATAAAGGAAATCAGAGAAGGGACTTTTGGGACCAACTGATGCAAACTGCTGGATGATTGGTATTAAACCTTGGATTGTCATGGAGGATTTCAATGTTGTGAGATATGAAATGAGAGGCAACGGGGGCTTGGCATCAACTACACTGATTCTAAAGAATTCAATGCTTATATCAAAAGGGAGGAGAATGAGACTATCCTTGGTAGAATTGAAAGAGGTTGACAAAACTCTGCTTAGATGCATGCATATCCTGAATTTGAGGTAGAAGTTTGATGCCAAGGAAAGTGGGTTCATACCTACGTGGAGGTGGCACAAAGGTTGCAGTCCGAGTCAGCTTCCAAATATGCAAAGTGAGAGGTAGCAAGGACAGAGTAAGGGCTGAGATCAAGGCTTCCCAGATAGGCCGTGAGGAGTGGCAGTGCTGCGGAGACGAGGCTGAGAATCCAAGAGCTCAAGTCAAGGTCCGAGTCGAGGTCCGAGTCGAGGTCCAATACTACGGTCCAAAGTTATGTTTCTCTCACTAGAATCCAAGAGCTCCCATATTCTAGAGTGAGAAAGTAATTTTTTAAGAATGAAAAGTCCCTTTTTGAGTCGTCAAAGTTCACTATTTATATGAAACAGTGTGCTTATGTCATAAAGTGCCACATGTCATCCCCTGGGAGTGACACGTCACCAGGGGGTCCCAAAATACCGGTTCTCCGTTGGACTGCCGATTCCCAAATTCACGTTGCCTGCCCCATACAGTGTCGCTCTATCTTTCTGAGAAGACTGGCCACACCGCGGTAGCATGATCAGAGTATGCCCGTTGCCCCAGCCACCGATCCAAGCCAATACTGAATCCCACAAGATGCGTCAAAAGACGCACAGAGAACCTGACAGCGGTGAGGGTTGCCCATGTAGCAACTGACAGGCAAACTAGGCGCGATGCCCTCCGAGGACCAGCTTCGGTCCCAGAGTGACCCGGGGGTGGCCTTGGTGGTGTCGACGATCAATGGTAACATGAGTGGACATGCTCGCAGCTCAGTGCTCAGAGTCCGTGGCGAGGGGTCCTCGTACCGGAGCCCCCCGTGACTGTGACGGAGATGACTTTAAGGTAGCGAGCCCATCCCATGGTGATGATGACTATAAGGTTTTGAGTTCATCCCGCTGAGAGGGGTCCTCGTGCCAGAGCCCCCCGTGATTATGACGGCGATGGCTTTAAGGTTGTGAGCCCATCCCGTGGTGGCGATGACTATAAGGTTGTGAGTTCATCCTGCTGCGAGGGGTCCTCGTGTCGGAGCCCCCCGTGATTGTGACGGCGATGCCTTTAAGATTATGAGCCCATCCCGTGGCGGTGATGACTATAAGGTTGTGAGTTCATCCCGAGGCGAGGAGTCCTCGTGCTGGAGCACTACAAACGGAGCCCCCTAGAAGCATGTAACATGATTATGGTGCATGGGCGCGGTGCCTTCAGCACGAGACAATACCTGGTGCCAGGGGCACACGTTATGGAAGTGGCGCTGCGACGAACGTCGCAGAGCAATACTCGGTGTCGGGGGCACGTATCATGAGCATGGCACACGGGAGCGGCGACGAACGTCGCAGAGCAATACTCGGTGTCGGGGGCACGTATCATGAGCATGGCACACGGGAGCGGCGACGAACGTCGCAGAGCAATACTCGGTGCCGGGGGCACGTATCATGAGAATGGCGCACTGGAGCAGCGACAAATGTCGCGACGCAATACTCGTGCCGGGGGCACGTATCATGAGATGGTGCACGGGCGCGACGACCAACGTCACGGAGAAAGCGCACAGGAGCGCGTCGGGTGTCCCGGAGACGAGACATGATCTAAGTGTGCCTGTTATACCAAAATAATGAATGCAATATGTAGTAATAACAAAGTTGAGAATGATGATACGGGGTTCCTCGGTGATGGGTCATTAGGTGGTAGCGCTCGACTTTGAGCGACAAACATCACGAGAGCGACGCACGGTCGTGGACGTCAGATGACGGATGTCACGAGGTTGGTGTGTGCGCGTTGGTGGGCTTCGCGAAAGCACAAAATATGGTTCTGAACAGTGTGCGCAAAAAAGGGGCAAAGCCGGGGATTTTAGGGAGGCCGAGGATGACCCCCTGGGAGGCCGAGGCTGACCCTAGGGGTGGCCGTCCTCCGGGAGGGGGCCAAGGCCACCTTCCTCTTTTTAGTAAACTTCAGGCGCGCCGACAGTTGGTGTTTTGATGGACAATGAGGAATCCGGAAGTTGCGTTTTGACGAGCGTGTCGACGTGAATCGTACCCACATGACGAACAAGGTGCCAAAGTCACATACGGAATGTACCGAAAAAAGTGCAAAAAGGACTTTGCACAAAAATTGAAGAAACCGGGGGGGGGGGAGGCCAAGGCCAACCCCATGGGGTTGGCCAAGGCCTTTGCCCCTTGACCCCATTGCTCCGATTGCGCCTTTGGTCGATATTTTTGGTGAAAAGGTGTTCGGGTGGTCTCGGTGTGACGATCATTCTACCGTGAGTGACGTTAACGCGAAATAAATTGTGCCTAAGTCGCGCACAAGGCGCGCGGAGCGAGAAACGCATGTGACTTGAGAGTGCGCAGGTTGACCCGATTCGATGAGTTGGAAATTTGACTGTTGAATCTGTCGACGTGTTTGCGCAAAGTGAGACCCCCAGTGGGCCTTTGGGTCCGACCAAGATAGGTTGGGAACATAAGCCCCCTGCGTGTGGTGTGCACAGTAGGGCGACCTGAGTGGGCGCCGCATGCATAAGCGTCAGTCTTCGAAAAAAGTGCTGGGGCCAAATCTTAAGGAACGGGCGCTATAGTAACGAAAGACGTGAAGGATTGGAGGTTTCCTTGAAATTTGCAATTTTTCAATTTTTTGCAAAAATAATGCGGTAGCGTGCACAGCGTAACGGCGATACCGAGAGAAAAAAAAAAGGTGAAAGAAGATGAAGCATGCGCTTCTGTTAGCGTTAGCGTGAAAAAAGAAATAGCGTGAAAGAAGAATTTATCCGGAAATGGGTTTGTGCGAAAAAATGATAGCGGCTTAAAATTATGAATGTAAAATGATGGTACTACGTTGAAAAAAGATAGCGTGAAAGAAAGGAGTTAGCGCTAAACATGGAGCGCTAAAAGAGTTGTTGGAGTTTTGGGGGGGGGGGACTCCAAAATTTGAATTGATGTGATGGGTTTGGGGGGGGGGGGAAGTTAGGTGGGAGTCTTGAGTCTTTCAAGACTTGGGAGAGAGAGAGAGACTTAGCCAAATTAAGGGAAAAAATAAGAGAGAAAGAAATGAGAGGAAGAAGAAGAAGAAAGACTTAGATCTTGAAGACCCATGAGAGTGAGAACATCACAAGAAGCAAGAAGAATGCAACAAGGTAGGGGCAATGGGGGAAGAGGTGGCCATGGGCTAACTGCGATAGTGGCCGAGGTACATCGCTAGGCCGAGGCCTACCAGTGTGGGAGAGGAGGTATGGGAGGGGATCTTGGAGATGGGGGAAGGGGAAGGGATGTGCGAGGGGGACGGGGGTTGATGGCCGGCATCCCGGAGAGGCCAAGGCCGCCGGTCGGTTGGGGAAAGGGGGTGTTGGGCGTGGGGGCAGGGGAGTTGAGAAGATGAAAGGGGTTGAGGGAGTGGGGGAGGCGGCTAGGCCGAGGCCAACCCAGGTGGCCGAGGCCTAGGGTGGGTGTGGCGTGGGAGGAAAAGGGAAGGGGGAAGGGGGAAGGGGAAAGGAAGTGAAGGAAGGGAGGGAGGAAAGGTGATTGATCCGGTGAGGGATGTTAAGGGCTTGGCGTTATTGCTTTCTAGATGGAGTGCTCAGACGCATACGTTCATTACAGCATTTGGGGAAATTGGGCCGACGCTTCTCGATGTGATGATGTTGACGGAGTTGCCGATGCACGGGACGGAGAATGCTTGTGAACTGAAGTTGACGACGGCGTAACGATTGACGGTGAAGGAACTGTAGGGGTTTGCCTCGGTGATAAGGAGCCATCGAAAGGGTACATACAACGGGTGGATCAAACACTTTTATGGTACGACAATCGTGCTACCTAGGCATAAGTCGGTGTCTGCGAGCAACTTTCGCATGGGTCCTTGCTATAAGGACGAGAGATATGAGCTAGCATGTTTCCTTGTCATGTTCTTGTCAAGGTAAGCGCTTCTATTGTCTTCCCTTTAGTATTTCTGCATGTTGTAGTTCAATTGCTCTTGTATGCGTAGAATGTCAAATCCTATACTTAAAAAAGTAAATTCATGCTTCAGAAAGTTAGCGTAGTCATACCGCCATGCATCGCACTTTACGTTCTGAACAGGGTGGGGAGGTCATAATAGTTGTCGTATCCTCTTATATCTGTAGGTTTGTATTTGAGGGGATGCCAGAGGATGGCGTTTCCCCGAGGGTGTTCACGCTGGCCGTCCGGATGGCAAGGGGAGGGTGGGGGGGGGCGTTGGGCTGGCCCCCATTTACTTAAGCACCTTGTACTCGCCTCTGGATCAGTTTTCCAATGACGTGCAGAGGTCATATGGACGCTATCAGGTGGCGATGTATGTAGATTGGATGTTTTTACAACCGTATCTATTTGAGATTTACATGGATTATCGGCCTGTGGGGTTTCCTTTGGTACATTCGTCGCCGAGGAGGACTATAGTGACCCAGCCGGGCAGGTCACGTGTGATGTCAATCTGGTAGGCGGGTGGCCGAGTATATGCTTGGGCGGGCGGGAAGAAGCCTGGGTGTGATCTGGCAAACATATTTGACAATCGAGATGAGTGCGTTCCCCGTGCGTATACATGCATGCATAGTTCGTACGGTATTCCTCTATGGCTGGAATTGCAGGATACTATTGTGCGACTACACAGTCGAGATGAGACGGCTATGAGCAGATATTACGTGGTGAGATACAGTCCTGACCGATTATCTATGAGTTTCAGTTATGATTTAGAGCCCCCATGTGGCTACACTAGGGCTTGGGATATGATGATGGCCTTTGGGTATACGATCTTGGAGGGGGCACAGAAGTGGTCAATACCGACAGAGAAGTGGAGGAGGCCCGGCACACTGTCGGCAGAAGTAGTGACGGGTGAGTACGCGGGATGGTAGGAGCAGGTACTAGTGATGTGGTAAGAGTGGTTGTCGCAGGAGCCACCAGACAGGCAGCAGCAGTGTTATTAAAGGCGCAGGCGCACCTAAGGCGCAAAAGATCCTTGGAGCCTAGGCGCAAGGCGCAGGCGTGCGCCTTTTCGAAGTAAGGCACAATATTAAAATAAATAAATAATAGTGCATTAAAACAATAAAATTAAGTAAAAAAAATTCAAAACATGATAATTAATAAACTTCCAAACAATAGAAAAAGTTTCAAATATCATAACACCATAATATAACAAGCTTCCAACATTAAATCCACTGAATCATAGCAAATCACTAAAATTTAAGTGAACATAACACCACCGTCTTCATCATCACTAAGGGCCAAGGCAACAACGCATTCTTCAAATGGAATCATAGGCTCTAACTCTGGTAGAGACTCCTCCTCAACTTCATCTTGTTCGTCTACCACGTGGACTAAAGAACTAGATATAGTTGACGTTGCAGCCCTATCTGATGACGACCTTCTTGCTGTTGACCTTGAATGGTAGTTCGGCTCCGTACCACCTGAAGGGTCACTTTCAAACACGTTGTCACCGTCTTCATCTGCATCTTCATCAGGCCTCCCAAGCAACCACTCATTACTTTCATTGATATTATCCAATACAATAGGAACAATCGTGTCGCGGGAATTGTATCGCCACTTTAACGCTCTATTGTATTTTACAAACACCAAATCATTCAAGAGACTTTGTTTAAGCCTATTCCTTTTCTTGCTATGAAGCTGTAAAGTACAGTAAACAAATTGATTAGTAGTCATTGCATAAGAAATAAATATGAACGTTAGCGTAAAACTTTACTACTAGATTTAGACTTACAGGCTAAAAAGCGCTCCAGTTACGTTCACAGCCAGAAGCACTACAAGTGAGACTCAAAACCTTTATTGCAAACTTTTGCAAGTGAGGCGTTGATGACCCATATTAGGCCCACCATTCCCTATTAAATGCATGAAAATTGCAAAACTAATAAGTGATGTAACTATTCATTAATTTACATATCATAATGAGTGCTATAAAACAAAAAAATAATACATGGTGCTTTTCTATCTCTCATCCTCTTTGACATGGGATTCCCAAATAAACCCTTCGCTCTTTTATACTTACTCAACTCATTGTCAATTGCATCTTGTACTGCCATATCAGGGTTCAACCTTTGAATGCAATCATACAAACCCGTCATAACAGTTTCATCACTCTCAATGTCTGGGGTTGAGTAGTAATACTCAGGGTTCAAGAAATAACCAGTAGCATGCAAAGGACAATGGAGTTGAATACTCCATCTACTGTCAATAATCTCAAAAACCTCATTGTACTTTAATTCGTTCCCATGGAAAGCACTTGCAATAGCATCTTTAACTTTATCCATAGCCTTGTAAATGTAACCCATTGGAGGTTTTGTCTCACCATCAACCAATCGAAGTACCGGAATAAAAGGGCATGCTACCTTTAATGTATACACAACATTATTCCAAAATGAAGGCATTAATACTATTTTTGCCACTCTTTTGCCTTGTATTTCCTTTGACCATTTTTTATTGCCCCACTCTTCTGACGTAAACATTTTTTTTCAAGTTATTTTGCTCCTCATGAATCCTTGACAAAGTGATAGTGGCAGTAGCAAACCTCCTTTTGTCAGGCCTAAGCAACTCTCTTTTTGCAAATTTTCTTAACAAGTTTACAACACCCGAGCGATTATATATGTAACCATTCAAAGCAAGAGCCTTTTGAAATGTTGACTTCATCTTAGGTAACTTAAATATGTCCTCTAAGATCAAGTCAATGCAATGCGCAGCACATGGTGTCCAAAATAGGTGTGGATAATCACGTTCCAATACTTGCCTATCATACAAAATTGCAAATAGGTTGAAAAATTAAATGTTGAAGTATCTATTAGCTAATAATATTGTATATATTAAAAATTAAGTTACTTGAGCTATACTATATGTTAAAATATACTAACCTGCCTTGACGTTGTTCGAGGCACTGTCAGTGACAACTTGAACCACATTCTTTGGCCCAACCTTCTCAATGGTCTTCTTAATCAAGTCATACATCAAGTCTCCGGTCTTCAAATATTCAGAAGCATCAACGGACTCAAGAAACAAACTTCCTCTAGGACTATTTGCTAAAAAGTTAATTAAAGTCCTTTCTTTCTTGTCCTTCCATTCATCACACATAATCGAACAACCGCTTTTCTCCCACTCTTCTTCATGATCCTTCATCAACTTACATGTATTATCAACCTCTTTCTGCAATAGGGTAACCATAATCTCATGATAACTCGGTGGCTTTAAACCCGGACCATATTGCCCAATAGCCTCAACCATAGCCGAAAAGCTGTCAAAGTTCACGGCATTGAATGCAATCCCCACTTCATAAAAAAAATCTTGCTATTGCACCACAAGCCCGATTTCTCATCTCCTTTTTCGTTTCTTCATTTTCAAAAACCATGGATTGCTTCATCTTTCTCTTTCTCCACTACCGCTTCCGGGTCCAGGGTGAAGTACACGTCAATTGGGCCCTTAGCCTTTGGATTCCTACGAGGAGGTTGACAAGAACTCCCGCTGGATAAAACTCCCTTCTTCCTGGATATCTCAACTACATCATCGTCCTCGTCTTCTTCTTCATCATTGAAAACGCTATCAAAATCTGGGACGAACTTAGCTAATTCTTTCTTTTCCTTAACCGAATGTAGCAATTCTTTCATCTCATTTCTTACATGTTCTGGGCACTCTCGACATGTTAAAGCGTTCATATAACCTCCAGCAAGGTGTTGCTTATGTTGATAAATACCACCCCTTGTAATTTTTGTGCAAAAATTACAAGTGACTGCATTTTTATCGCTCGGATTAGCCATACGTCCATATTTCCAAGCTGGGTCCTTTGTATCGGTGCTTGCGTTCGACATGTATATTCCTGAGATTAAATTATATTGATACTAAAATTAGCTTAAAAACCTTAAGATAATACAAAAACTAATAACGTGAAAAATAAGTATAAAAACATAACCAATATCACCAATGAGTTGATAAGGCACAAGCCAAAAACCATGGTTTAAGTGCAAGCAATAGCCAATGAAGTAAAACACTCTAAACAGGATGTGCAAGCAAAAGTTAGCTAGTTTCAAACATGTATGATTCCCTAAGAATTCCCCTTCCCTTTCTTAAACTCGTGTGGCACCATTTCCCGTAGCAGTTCTTACCTCACCCAGTGAAGATTCTTCCATTAGCTCTGCTCGTATTTTTAACCGAAGATAAGAATTAGACCCACATTTCAGTGAAACAAACACTGTAGGATGACTAAAATATGGTTAGGGAACGGAGATGGATTTTTATTGGTCCTCAATAGGGGTGAATGTCAAGGTGTTCTTTGTTTTTTCCCTTTTGTTGGTATGCTGCGATATTGATCAAAATTGGTGACGAACAAGATAAGAAAAACAAATTCTCTATTGAGAAATCAAAATTGTGGCAATTCATACTGAGGGGTGATGCAGGGCCATATCAGCAAGGCATGGGGATATTCGGAGGTAGTAGGGCCATGGGTTTCCTTACTTGGATAGCTAACATTTCAGATTGAGTTCCCCTGCAAATGTTTGCAGCAACTGGTATCACAGCTGCGTTATGCTCATTAGAGTGAAGGAATTCACAATCTTTTGTGAAGCAGACAACTACTCTTGCTAATTACCAGTTTCCTCAAAAAGTACTTCCACACTTCTTAATTAGGCCATTTCCCATGTCTTGCTTAGCTATTAAAGAAGCGAGTAAATTGAAACTTAACACAGTAAAATCGTGCTTGCAATCAATTTTTGACGCATTAATTTATGGTATAATCCTAATTGCTCCGAATGTAAAAGAACATGGCCTAAAATGGGAGGGAAGAGAGTAACGAACCAGCAAAATTACTGGTGCAGGTGATTCGATGGAGCAGCCGAGCAGCAAAGGGAAGAGAAACAACTGTAATGTCAGCTGGAGTAGCGGTCGGAGCGACGAGCTTTTGATGACAACGGGAAAGGCGATGCGGCAGGTGAGAGAGAGGCTACTTCGGTAGAACAGTCGAGCTCGAGCAGCAAGGCAAAGAGAAACAGTCGAAGTGTCGGCCAGAGCAGTGGCCAGAGCAACAAGAATCTTGGCGGCGATGCGGCAAGTGAGACTGTGAAAGAAAAGCTTCTTTAGTGAGAGTCGTGAGACAGAATTGGATGTTTAAAGAAGAGATGCACATCCAACGGTAATGAAGATATGCACATCCAATGGCTATGGGTTATGTGCCTAGACGTGCGCCTCCCGTGCTGGGTAGCGCCTTGCGCCTGGTAAGTCTAGGCCCGCGCCTTCTTGAAAGCGTTGAGCCTAGCCTAGGCGAGGCGCGGGTGGTGCGCCTTAGCGCGCCTTGCGCCTAGGCTCGCTTTTTATAACACTGGGCAGTAGGTCGACATCTTTGCTGGGGACAAAGGACTGGGATTGGTTACAGCGCAGGTCGCGAGGCAGTGTTGTATGTCGGTGCTACTTACAGGTGTATCAAATGTACCTGTGCCAGCGTAAGCTCCACGGGCATTGGCAGCAGGACATGTGCTGAGGGTGCCAAGTGCCGGCAAGGGTCCCATTTTGTCATTGAGAGTGGGTCTGATAGAGGATGCACAGCGGACATGCGCAGGTCCTTCGGCAGGTGGCCGACGCAAGCCGAAGAGGCCGCAGGAGGTGCTAAAGGCGTGTGACTCTGAGGTTAGTGTAATGTTTTACTTTCGTGGTACAGTTGCCAATTATTATGTTAAGTGTGTTCTAAGGTTCTTCTCTCTCTTTTTTTTTTTTTTGCAGGAGCTTGATGATGGTGATGAGGCCATTGATGTAGAGTCAGAAGACAGCGCGGAGTATGCTGAGGTCGTCACTGATGATACAAAGGGGATGGATGTTGAGGCAGCTGAGGAGGATGAGGAGTCAGATGTGGAGGTGGCCGGTGAAGTCGAGGGGATGGAGGCCAAGCGAGCCTATGAGGGTGAGCCAATAGATGGTGAGGCCTTTGAGGAGGCCACGGCAGTGGAGTAGGTAGCGGCCTACATTGTGGAGCCGGTCAATTGTCCGGAGCAGACATCAGCATTTGTTATGGAGCCGATCGAGCCAGTTATTCATTCGAGCTTATTGCCTGTCTTGGTTGAGGAGGTATTCGGTAGCCCGATGGGTCACATGTTTGAGGGGAATGATTGGTGGGCCAGTGGAGAGCCAGATGTTCTGATAGGAGCACATGCCGGGTTGCCGGCTACACATGCAGTGGTTAGAGATCCATTGTCACGACTGGATGTACCTGGTCCATCTATTACGGAGCCTGTGGCGGATATATTATCAAGGTCAGCCGTAAATGCGGGTGATGCTCTGTTGGCAATGCATGCTGCTACCGTTGGCGTGAGATCAGTGGGAGGTAGGGCAACATGAGCTAATGTTGCTAGTGGCGGGTCTTCAGTTGGATAGGTGGACGGTACATCCTGGGAGGGCATCGGGTTGTCTGATTCAGTAGTCCATCGGTTAGAGATGATTAGGGCGAGACAGTCCCAGACGTTTGCTGGTGCTATTACGATGCGTGGCGTAGCATTGATCAAGGCGATGTATTTTGCATTTGTGGATTGGTTGGCAACACTTGGTGCGGTGCTAGCCTTGACTTGGACTTCGGAGGTCATATCAGAGTTTATGTCAGAGCTTGAGCCATTCGTAGCTTTTGGCTTCCAGTTGGATTGGTTGGCTGACTATATCAGAGGGAGAGGGCAGAGTGCTGAGGCTGTGGTTGGACTGACCGTGATAGTAGCACAGGAGGTGGCATGGCAGGGTCATAGGCTAATGCTTGATGCAACATTGACAGATGTGACTCGGGAGGTGGCCAGATGTGGGTCTGGCTTGCTAAGGCAGAGGCTCTACAGAGAGAGACAGAGAGCCAGCTGGCCAAGTTGGATGATAAATGGTCCGACTTACAGATGCAGCGACGGACTTTGGAATTGTACACTGCTGATTATGTTGGTGCATTGCTTACTTCTTTACATTAGATGTCGTGTACTTTTCATTTTGCTAGTAGTCAATGGTCCATAGCGGCCTGCAAACCTGTGACTTGTATACATTTGGTTGATATTGATATGGCAGTCATATGGTTATTTTGTACCTATGTTTATTGTGAGATAATGCTTAGCTTTTGATGTGCTTGTATGTCTTGCGTGTGGTGTCTTCCCGTTGTGGTTTCTCCCTCCCCGCCCATAGCAAGCGACTTAGTGAACGATGTGTAAATGAAAGAGTGCATTACATATAGTAGTTGAGGCGAGTAAATGATCTTTGCATTGATAGTATTTAGGCTAAAATGCCATTACATGAGTAAAGTAAGAACTTGTAATAATCAGCAAAAGTTACAAGTCATAAACATGTGTGCATATACAAAAAAATGCTGTGTGTGGATGTCCTCCGCATCAGTTGGACGACGAGGAGATCCAGCGCATTGCTACAGTGGTGGTGAGGATGATCAGGGAGCAGGGCGCTGTTGGACATGCCGAGCCGGCCCCAGATCAGCAGGGTCCAGATCCGGGACTCGGCAACCCCTGATGAGCCCCTTCTCGTGCCCGTTCCTAGCTTCCCCCGCACCCGGCTTGTACTCTTCTCCCCTCCCCTAACCGGCTGTATCCGGTTCCCAGCTTGTACATAATGAGTCTTTTTATGATTGATTATATATATTTCTTTGTGTATTGATTTTTAGCGTTGTTGTTGAGAAATGAAAATTGTATTACAGGTTTGGGTAATTGAAAAATAAAAAAAAATTAAAATTTTTTTTTACTTTTGGCGATTGATCAATTCCGTCGCTAAAAGTATTCATACAATTAGTTAATTCGCGACGGAATATTCTATCGCTAAATAAGTTGTTTAGCGACGGAATATTCCGTCGCTAAAACATTATTCCGTTGCTAATTTGACAAAAAAGAAAATTATAAAATACTAAAAATATAATTAGCGACGGATATTACGGTTCTAATTAAAAATAAATCCGTCGTAAATAATTATATATTTAGCGACGGATTTCAAAAATTCCGTCGCTAAACTATTAGTGACGTCTTTTATACGAGGGATTTTTAGCGACTGTGAATCCGTCGCTAATTATTTTTGCGACGGATTTTTGGCTTTTAGCGACGGATTTTCCCGTCGCTAAAAGCCTTTTTTCTTGTAGTGTACTTCTTGTAGCTTTCTTCGATAAAGGAAAAAAGTGAGTAAAAGCATGTTATCGTAGCTATCATGTCCTTTAGGTGCCAGCTCCTTATAATTCTTTTCTGGACGCAAAAATTGAAACATATTTCTACCTTCTGTTGGTTTACCTTCTAAGCTATGTAAGAGAAAATGGTTGCCACTGCATGACTCTTCCATAACTATGAAAAGATGATACTACGATGATTAAATCATCTTTAGTATGGCCAGTGGTTGTTGAGACCATTGATGTAGAATTTGAGGTGTAGAGAGACTTGACACTTGAGATTTGAAGTATATATAGACCTCTATAGCTCGTTCTGATATTGCAAGTGCAGTTCACTGAAAGGTGAAAGCAGGTGCAATGGCCAGAGTTTTATTATTAGTTTGCATTTGTATTTTTGTTATGAGAGTGGTGGTAGCTAGAGATGTGTTCAATATGGAAAATGTGTTCAATATGGCAAAGGTGTTCAATATGTTAATGTGAGGGGTGATGATGAGGAGAAGACGTTTTCTGGTGGTGTTTCTGTTGATTTTTGTATGGGAGGGCGAATTGATGGAGAGTCTGGTTCGGGTGGATTGTTTTGCAACAGATTCAGTGGTGGGCAAAATGGTGGACACTGAAAAGGAAAATATGGTGGACCTGGGGAAGGTGACGAAGGGGAGTATGGAAAATGTGGTGGTCATATAGGTGGAGGACCTGGAAAAGAAGGCTATGGTAAAGGGGGTGAAAGTGGCTATGGCAAAGATGGTGGAGAAGGAGACTCCGGCAAAGGGAGTGAAGGAAGAGGATCCGACAACTATGGCAAAGGTGGTAAACAAGGAGGCTATGGCAACGGGGGTGAAAGAGGTGGCTAGGGCAATTGTGGCTGCGGCAAAGGAGGTGGTGAAGGCTATGGCAATGGTGGCTACGACAAAGGATGCAGTGGAGGATTTGGCAATGATGGTGGCAACAGTGGAGGTGATGGCTGTTGGAAATAAGTAAGGCAGTATGGAGAAATTTGACTGAAAATGCCTGAGTCGAGTGCGTTGCACTCTTTCCTTAAGACAGTATTTGCTCCCTTATAATCTGCTTAGGGTAGTAGCAAACCTGCCTCCCAAGATAAAATAGGCAAAACTCTGTTGATCACAGCTGATTGCAATCAACAGACAGAAATTTGAGAGAGAGAGAGAGAGAGAGAGAGCAAGAGAGAATTCGAAGTGAGGAAATGATCTGACCATCATCCCTATTTATCGACACCAAAGGGTGCCTAGAACAGGTGCAAACAGTTGTGGCAGTTAAGTGACTCTACATATGTCACTTAACAGTCACAATCTGTAGACACAATGAACAACTGCAATATTTGAACTAAAAAGCATCTTAAACAGGTGCCATTTCAAATTTAAACAGATCTAAAATCGATTTAATTTCACCAACAGTCACACTGTTTCAGTCCAAAATTGCAATTCCCAGGCTGAATTTGTCACAAAAAGTTAAGCTAGGCTCGGGGCGAGGGCTCCTAGCGACGAAGTGCAAAGTGCGCCAATAGCGCCTTTACGCCGCCCCCGCCAACGTCGGCGCCGGCGTGCGCGTGCGGTACGGTGCGCCGCACATGTGCGAGTGCATGGCCATGCATACCATGTATTTCTAGAACAATATGGTATGTCACATGACCATTTAAATATCCTTAACTTTTTCATTTCCCAAGCCATGTGGGAACCCACTTCATGATTAGTTTCAATCTTATTAAATGCCAATGTTTGAGAGTTAATATCTCTCAAACCAATCAATCAATTTGATTGATTCTTTTTGTAACTTATTCCTTGTAGTACAAACTTTAATAAGGTAAGAATTAATATTGGAAAATTCCCAACAATGGCGACTATGGTGTTGGTGGCGGTAGAGGCTATGGCAATGGTGGCTGCGGCAAAGGATGTGGTAGAGGATATGACAGTGATGGTGGAAATAGTCGAGGTGATGGAAACTATGGTGGTGGTGGTAGTGGAGGCTCCTAGCGACGAAGTGCAAAGTGCGCCTAAAAGCGTCAATAGCGCTTTTACGCCGCCCCCGCATGCACCGGCGCCGGCGTGCGCGTGCGGTACGGTGCACCGCACATGTGCGAGTGCATGCCATGCATACCATGTGTTTCTAGAACAATATGGTATGTGACATGGCCATTTAAATAACCCTAACTTTTTCATTTCCCAAGCCATGTGAGAACCCACTTCATGATTAGTTTCCACCTTATTAAATGACAATGTTTGAGAGTTAATATCTCTCAAACCAATCAATTAATTTGATTGATTCTTTTTACAACTTATTCCTTGTAGTACAAACTTTAATAAGGTAAGAATCAATATTAAAATTTCCCAACAATGGCGACTATGGTGTTGGTGGCGGTAGAGGCTATGGCAATGGTGGCTGCGGCAAAGGATGTGGTAGAGGATATGACAATCATGGTGGCAACAGTGGAGGTGATGGAAACTATGGTGGTGGTGGCGGTGGAGACTCTGGCAATGTTGGGGGGGATAGAGGTGGTATGGGAGGAGGTTATGGAGGTGGATATGGTGGGGGAGGTGGTGGTGGACGTCACTGAGTTTTAGTAGTCACTGAGTTTTAGTAGCAGATAGCAAGAGTCGTCACATCTATCTATCTATAATAAGTAAAACATCATGCAGTTTCTATCCTTTAGCTATCAATAATAATCATAACTCCCGTGTTCTACTCAGGTTATATTTTGCATTTGATTACGCGCACATGATTTGACAACCTAAGTCCCTCTCCATGACCAATTCAATCAGCCAAAACCCAGAAATCAGATTCATAAAACAAGCTAATCAAAGTAAATAAATAATGTTTTATGCCTTAACTTGGTGTACGTATCCTTCTATTCTTTGTTCTAATCTTTTCATAAGATAAGAGACTATTGCACAATTTCTACAGGCAACAATAATCTACTTATGACATACCAAGGAGCAGGGAGTTCCAGAAAACAAAATCTATCGACCTGTAGTGGATGAAGAAAACGACACGGTTGTGCTAGTAGTAGGGTTTTTGTAGAGAATGTACTCTTCCTCAAGTGATCCAAACTAGGGTTTCACACGCCCACGCTATGCAAAAATAATTTTTACATAGAGAAAAGATATGACGAGCTATGGAAAACCTCGGCAACGAGAGTTTCGACAACCAATTAACATCCACATCCATCGCCTAGAGAAAAGTGGCAAATCACATTACATCGGCATGTTTTTGCAGCCATTTTGACGCTAACAACCTTTCAAGCAAACTAGCCCAGTAACCCGATCCAAGCTTGGTCCGGTTTATAAAATATAGTATATTATAAGGTTTTAAAAAATGCATTAATTTGCACCACATATCCTAAGATAAAAAAGACATTAACATTATAAAAAATATCTTATTTAGGTACAAAGAATAAGCTTAGTACCTAAATTAATAACGACTAACTTAAATGAAATATGAAAGATGAATTCACTTGCATTACTCATAACTTTTGATTATTAAATAACATTGTTTCTTTGATTAGACTGCATGCAATAATTATGACATATGTGCATATACATGTATGTTTACCTGTAATTTCGTTATATTATAAGTTGAAAGACAAAGAATAGATAACGACACAGTAGAGCCGCTATATATTTATCTTATCTAAACTTTTGTTTTAAGTTGTCACGTCGTATTTCAAATGAATAGTGTCACATAGAGCTAAATAGCGAATACGATTATAGATGTAATTAATATGGTGTCGATATCAGGTATCCCTTTTGAAGGTCTTTAAGGTATATATATATATATATATATATATATATATATATATATATATATGACTATTGTATCCTTAGAGAGTGGTTTTAAGGATACAATAGTCATATTATATTTTTGCATCTTAAAGGTTTTAAATGTTCTCAAATATAATAATTAAGAATTACGTACATTATTTGAATTGATTACACCTTTTTTCCCCTAATACATATGCGATTTCTTTTCAAAATCTCACATATGCTTATATAGCCACTTTATTGATTGTATGGTCTTATTAAAGCAAAAATTTGTCGTATAATTTGATTATGGATTTTATATATA
Organism: Escallonia herrerae; assembly: GCA_033070095.1. Taxonomy (NCBI): domain Eukaryota; kingdom Viridiplantae; phylum Streptophyta; class Magnoliopsida; order Escalloniales; family Escalloniaceae; genus Escallonia; species Escallonia herrerae. Next base: position 90,696 of record JAVXUP010000995.1, on the reverse strand, counting down.
ATATAGATAATTTTTGCAATGACTATGTTATGTGTAAACTTAAATTAACTGCAAACTAGCTTTTTCTTCTAAATATCCCTAAATTATGTTTTGTAGATACGTGATTCTTTTGTCTTTGTATGAGAGAGTTAGTCTTAAGAACACGATAGTCAAAATTAAATCCTAAAAAATTTGTATACTTAGAGTTTTAGAATTAGTTTTCACATTATATAAGGCTTTCTCATATAGCCTTTATATAATTTTTGCAAAATTAAATAAACTTAAAAAATAAGGATCATATCCAAAATAATATTTGAATACCTTTAAATACATTGACATGTTTAGTATATAGCTTTAAGTCCTTTTTAACTATCAATTCTATAAATAAGCCTTATCATTATTGCAATTTTAATTGAATAATAATATTATTCAATTATTTGTTGTTTGTGTGGTTCCATCTAAAAAATAACGCTAATTTTTTTATTTTACCAAAAGAATTCTAAAAGTTACTATATTATATTTACAAATCATTACATTGTTACATTAAACAAAATTTTTAATTTTTTTAAAAAATTAAAAAATTATTATATATTTTTTATTTTTTCAATCTTAAATGTAGCATTATTATTTTTCTTTTCTAAATCTAGTATGTTATTTTCGTTTCTAAGATAGATGAATTTTTAGGTTCATATTAGAGAGTGATTTTTCAAGATACAATAGTCAAAATTAAGTCATAATAAGTTAGTTCATTAATCAGCTAGAGTTTAGAACGTTTAGTAATATAAAAATTAACTTATCAGAAATAAAAACCCCATCCAAAATTATATTTTAGATCTTTAGTGATACTTATAATAATGATTATAATCTATTTTACATTGAAAACATAATGCGATGACGTGTCAAGAAATGAAGCTATATTTACGATGATGCGTCGCGTAAAGAAACTTTTGTTTAACTTATTATACATTACTGTCCTAGATTACAACTCAAAAAAGGATATGTTTGTTTCAGCTCATTAACCATCACCATTGTCACAAATATAAACGAGTTCATTGAAAGTAAAGACTAGTCACTCTGTGCATTTCCAAACAGACGCGAACTTAGCCCCACTTGTAGTTTTCTTCGATAAAGGAAAATGTGAGAAAACGTAAGCTATTGTAGCTTTCACTTCTCTCAAGTGCCAGCTGCTTAATTCTTTTCTGGATGCAAATGTTGACATACTGCTGTTTCTGTTGGTTTGCATGTGCTTAGGGAAACCCAAGAATTACACTAATTCAGCCACTCCCTGTTTGCATGAAGTGTTTACATCCTAAGCCATTTGAGAGAAAATGATTGCCACTACATTACTCTCCCATAACAATGAAAAGATGATACTGCGATGATAGAAGCTGAATGTGGGCATTGAATCACGTCTTAACAATGGGGCCAGCGGTGGTTGAGACAATTTATGTAGAATTTGAGATGGAGAGAGACTTGACACTTGAGACTTATAGTATATATAGACCTGTGTAGCTCGTTCTGATATTGCAAGTGCAGTTCACTGAAAGATGAAAGCGAGTGCAATGGCCGTGAGAGTTTTATTACTAGTTTGCTTTTGCAATTTTGTTATGAGAGTGGTGGTTGCTAGAGATGTGGCCAATGTGAGGGCTGATGACGAGGAGAAGAACTTTTCTGGTGGTTTTCCAGCTGGATTTGATGGAGGGTTTGGCAGCAGATTTGGTGGTGGACATGGAGGAGGAGGACACGGTGGAGGTGACAAAGGGGAGTACGGAAAAGGTGATGGTGGTTCAGGCCGAGGACATGGAAAAGGAGGCTACGGTAAAGTGGGTGGAGGAGGATACGACAATGGTGGTGGACAAGGAGGCTCAGGCCATGGTAGTGGAGGACATGGCAAAGGTGGTGGAGTAGGCTACGGCAAAGGGAGTGGAGGAGGAAGCTCCGACGACGGTGGCTGCAACGAAGGTGCTGAAAGAAGAGGCTATGGCAGAGGTGGCTGCACCGGAAGTGGCAAAGGGGGAGGCTACGGCAAAGGTGGCTGCAAAGGAGGTGATGGAGGCTATGACAATGGTGGCAACAACGGTGGACAAGGTGGCGGCAATGGTGAAGGTCAGGTGGGCTACGGTGGAGATGGCAGTGGAAACTCTGGCTATGGTGCGGGATTTGGTGGTGGGATGGGAGGAGGTTATGGAGGTGGATATGGTGGGGGAGCTGGTGGTGGACGTCACTGAGTTTTAGTAGCAGATAGCAAGCGCTATCAGCATCTATAATAAGTAAAATATTGTGTGCTTTCTATCTTTTGGCTATGAATAATAATCTTATTTCCCAAGTTCTGATCTTCTGCCAATTCTCTTTACTTCTATATTTAGTTCTGCATTTGATTCCGTACGTAACAAATGATTTGGGAACCTAAAAGTCCCTCTCATGGCCAAGTCAATCAGCCAAACCCACCTAATTTAATTAATGTTCAGATTCATAAAACGAGCAGATCAAAGCTAATGGTTATGCCTGAACTCCAAATAGGCACACTTACTCTTTAAGACGTACTGATCTGTTCATCAGATCAGCAAAAGAACAGTTGACGACTAATCTTTTCTTTTCAAATTAAATTTGACAAAATTTGCAGAAACAAGATTGTGCTCCTCCCCGGGGATTTTATGAACTCGACAAATATGCGGTTCTCCCTAATCGGCTTCTTAGAACCATGCACAGGCTTGCTACTGACGAACAAGAAGTGCCAAGAACAGTGAACAACATATATAAGATCAGATTTTGAAACAAAGACTAAGAAGCAATTGGAAATTACAGAAAACCATGCTAATAGGTTATTATAACAGTGTTGACGATTCATCGAACTCACTCGATTCAAATGATCGAAAAATATCAGATGCAACAGAAGAAGCTGTAAGAATGTAATGATGCAACTAAAATTCATAAGCCAGCCACAGTCGAGGCCTAAGATAACAGTATCACAGGACTAGACTTTCGGGTCAAGAAACTATACAAGTGGCATAGCTCATGGATCAATCTTTATGTTTTTGTCCAGTTTACTTGCCAAATCCACCAAACGAAATATGTGAGCATAAGATAAAAGCAAAACAAAGCAGAAAATTGAAAACTACCATTAGTTCTAGAGTAACGCAAATCATCAAAAAGTCCAAGCATTGTCTTTGCGGATTTTCTCCTGTTCGTCGGGTGTCAAATCGTTCTCGACGTTGAAGGTCTTACGGAGGCCTTCGGCCGTCTAGCCCTTGATCAGGTCAGCAACTCTCTGACACGTTATGTCCAACAGATCTGAATATTGAGACAGTTTGCCGTGACTGCGAGGTCATAGAGATCTTCCAGGCCTGCATCTACAAAATCTAGGTCAAAACTCTCGCTGATTTCCTTGGCGCTTGCATGTCCCTTGCAGCCCTGAATAACTCTTGCGAAGCTCTTGCTACGGAATCACGTCTTTGGCACAGTCGTCCTCGATCATGTACTTGATTGTCTTGGACCAGATCATTACGGCCTCTTCCAGGACAAACTCTTCTCCTTCCGAGGTCTTTAACGTGAGCATCTTCTAATCAGAAGAGGAAGACATGGTTGTGCTAGTAGTAGGGTTTGTGCACTCCTCAAGTGATCCATATATGTGAATGGAACTAGGGTTTACGCTGTGGGAAAATAATTGCGCCGTAGAGAAAAATATAACAAGCTTTTCTTTGTGGAAAATTTCTCTCCTCTCTACAGAGGCTTTCAACAAACAGTAACATTTATCGCTCTAGGGAAGTAACGAATCACTTTATAGCGACAATTTTTTGCAACCTTTTCGGCTCTAAAAACCTTTTAGGAATACTAGTTCATGAACTTTTTCAGAATAATTTGACTGAGTTTTTTTCTCTGGAAGTGTTACAAAAAACAAGCAAGAACAACTCCCCAAAGATGAAGTAAAATCAGCTAGCTGAGGTACAGATTATGTCGCTCTCTTAAGACGACTTGCGCTCCTTTGAATTACCACCGGTGCAACAAGTGTATCGACTCTTCGCTTCCGGGATATGACAACCGAGCTTTCAATATTGCTTCACTCGTAATTCTCCACAAACGAATTAAACAGAAACTTCACTAGATAACTGATCAAAATGTCCACAAGTCGATAGAAATCAGAAGAAGAGAATAAGAGAGAAACCTTGAGTTGTCTGTAGAAAACGTGTGAAGAAGACTCTTTTTGTAGGCTAGGACCTAGCCTACAAAATGGTTGCATTGTGACCACGTAAAGGCGACAGTGATGTTGCACATGGCATGGTACCAGTAATGTGGTGAGTAGAGTGATTTTAGAGCTAGCAATGCTGTTGCACATGGCATGGTACCAGTAATGTGGTGAGTAGAGTGATTTTAGAGCTAGCAATGCTGTTGCACATGGCATTGTACCAGTAATGTGGTGAGTAGAGTGATTTGAGAACTAGCAATGTTGTCCTTGCCAATCGACCATGGTTGCCCAACTTTCATCGGTTCTCTAGAGAATTAAGTCAATTCTCATAGGAAGCGGCCCCACTTTCACAGCTATATAGGTGAGTATGTTGAGAATGCTCTTGTAACTACTACATCCTGTCTATATGGGCTATAGAACTCATTACAAGATTGTAATGAATCTCAACTTTCAATATCGTTACGACAAACATATACTTACACCATAGGGAGATACATTGTCATACGACAAAACTAGTATATGTATAAAACCAGTCACTTTATAATTCGTTGATCTCCTTACCTAGTTCTGGGATCTCCAGTCCCTAGGAGGTTGTATAGCTATAGGTGACTTATACAACTTTGGGCCTAAGTCCCATCTCGCTCGATGTATACTAGATCTTTTCTCTAGTTAGAGCTTTTGTCAGTGGATATCACCTCATCTCATGTAAACAATATTGGTCGCATATTTGATAAGGTAAGATCTCACAATACTATGTATGCTTTCTTCTCACAGATTTGCATTTTTCATTAAAGTACTTACTTTGCTCTTTGCCAATTGATGTCGTGCTGTCACAGTGAATCAAAATAGGTGGTACTAGTTTTTCCTATAGGCATCTTGAATAATAGATCACGCAGCCAATCTGCTTCTTCATTTGCCGAAGCCAAGGCAATCAGTTCAACTTCTATATAGCTCTACTACCTAGTGTAAACACATAGCCTGTTGCTTACATGTAATCTTCAGATTGAGAATTCCAATTTGCGTCATTAAAACCTTCACGAAGAGCTAGTTGCCTTTGATACATCAAACCATGGTTAGTTCTTCTTTTAAGACAACCGATAATACTATACATGGCATTCCAATGTTCAAGATTGAGTTTACTTATAAATCTACTAAGAACACTAATAGCATATGCAAAATTTTTGTCTCTAGATCAGCTTCACCAAAATCTTTTATTTCAAAATGCTTTTTTAACAAAGATTTGGCAAATTCAATTTTTTTCATGCTAGGGCAAAAAATTAAAAGATCATTCACATCAAAGCAAATGATAACATGCTCACTACTTTCAGATTTGTAATAAATGCATTTTATCACTTTCATTTGTTGTAAAACCATTAGCTATAACACATTGATCAAATTTGTTGTGTCATTGCTTTGGAGCCTGTTTCAGTCCACATAGAGATTTGGTAAACTTACATACTTTGCTCTCATGCTCTGGTTGTACGTAACCTTCTAGTTGGTCCACATAAAAATCTCTTCATCCAAGCCCTTGTTTTGCACTACAAGAAAAGGCGTATTTTATGACGGATTTTTAGTGACAGAAGAGATTCCGTCACTAGATGACCTTTTACCGACGGATATTTCCGTCTATAAAAGTCCGTCGTTAAATAATATTACCGACGGAAACAACCGTCAGAAAAAGTTTTTGGCGACGCCTTTTGCCAGCAGTCTTTTAATGACGGTATTTCCGTCGTTAAAAGTTTTTTAGAAAATTAGATTTTTTTCAAGGGTTTAATAATTTTTTTTAAGCGACGGAATAACACCGTCGCTAAAAATTCCATTGGAAAAAAGTCGACCTTCACCGACGGACTTTTAGCGACGGTGTCATTCTGTCGCTAAAAGTCCTTGATATAAACACCCCCAGATCTGATTTTTTCTCTCTCCCCGTTTCTCTCTTTGAAAATCTACTCTCACCTCCGGCGATCCTAAAGTGGTTCTCAGCTCCACGGTGACCCACCTCCGGTGACACCCCATCCTCCCCCCGACGCCACGTGACCAAGACTTCCACCACCACTGTCGCCGCACCACCAAGCCTCCACTGTCGCCGCCCCACCAACGTTGCACCCTCCACTGCCGCCGTCAATATTACTTGTCTTCTTCATTAGAAAGTAAGTCCACTATTTTTATTGTTTCTTCCCAACAATTTTGTGCATAATTTTTTTTTCTGTATATGGTTGATTTTGAATCTGTATATAGTTGATTTTTTAATCTGTATATAGTTGATTTTGAGTCCTTCTTAAGACTAAATATTTGAATAAGCATAAGTTTGGTAGTATGGGATGCTGCCGATTGATTAAGCATAAAAATATACATAAAAGTAATGAAAAAATTGATCGAAGTTCAGAACATCCTTTGGCAATTCCTCACAGTTATGTTTATCATGGTGACAAATATCTAATGAAAAAAACTGATCGAAGTTGTGCATTCTTCATTGTACAGGGAACTAGGATTCCTTTAAAGTTGATTTAACAAGGCATCTTGGTGTGTCAAAGTTAAAGCTTCCCATGTGCTGGAACATGGGTTGTCGTAGGTTGGTCATGGATGGCTGACATCCTAACGTTAAAGTAAAACCCCTCATAGCAATTAGAGATGATGATGTAAATGCATGGGAAGCCAGAGAAACATGACAAGTAATTGACTTTGGCAAACTTCATTGGTGGTTGTTACTAACTAAGTTCTTGATGTATGAGTTGGTATGGAGCCTTTGAACTCTAAAATGGATACGGAAGTAAGATATGGCAAGTAAACAACCTTGACTTAGGCAAAGGATCATAAAGTGTGGACTTAGTTCGGACTTGCATGCATTATATTCTCCATAGGATTATGATGAAGGTCAAAAATAGCTTCACTTTTATCTAACGAGAGCAATAATAAGAATATCACAGCACAAAAAATTCAAAATCATTTGATAGTTAAAATGCACAACACATAAGGGGAAAAAATATTAAAAAAAAGAAAAAGAAAAGCAAGAACTGATAACTAAAGGGGCAGCACTGTCACCCCACTTCAAAAAACATTGGTAACAAGGTCTGGACAACGTCAAATTTGATACTTAGGGCTAAAATTAACTAAATATGATTGGTAGTGATTGGCTTCTTTTTCCCTTCCCTTTGCAAAAAGTGAAAAGGTTACTATGCTTGGGTTCAGAGACTGTTGATGAAGAAATATATGAGGTGTAGAGAATAATAAAGAAGTATAGAAAATTATTTGTTTAAAATAACAACATGATTATCTGCATCTTATTTTGTTGCTAATGCTTATCTGTATCTTAAAAAAGATGGACATGGATTATTGAGCTAAGGAAATCAAATCGTGGTAACTAAGTTATTTTAGAAACGCTCCGAATGCACAAGGCTTTTCAGGCCTATTATTGTTCATAGTCTTTTGGTTTTCAATGTAATTAGGTCAAAGTGATAATAGTTTGTTCATAAGTTCTTGGTTTTCAACGTGATCAGGTCAAAGTGAAACATATTAAGGTCGCACAATTATCTATTGGGCTGACTAGATTACGTGGGAGATATCTGTGATTAGTTGAATGTTGGATTGTTGAAATCTGGTTAATTAGGTTAACGCGATGTTTTTAGCCCTAATTAGTCCTAATCAACGCTAATTATCTCAATTAAACCCTAATTAGCCCTAATTATCCTAATCAACACTAACCAGCCCAATTAAACCCTAATTAACACTAATTAGCCCTAATTATCCTAATCAACACTAATCAGCCCAATTAAACCCTAATTAACACTAATTAGCCCTAACGTATCTTATTAAACCCTAATTAGATTAATTAAACCCTAACCCCTAAACCCTGATTAACCCTAATGAACCCAATTAACCCTAATTGATTATAGTTAGCCTAATTAGTCGTAATTAATCCTAAGAACCCAATTATCCCTAATTAGCTTTAATTATGACTAATCAACACTAATCCGCATAATTAAACCCTAATTAGCTATAATCAGCCATAATTAGTCCTAATCAACCCTAATTAACTATAATTAGTCCAAAGTACTCCTAATTAACACTAATTAATTAGCCCTAACATATCTTATTAAACCTTAATTTGATTAATTAAACCCTACCCTAAACCCTATTAATCGTAATTGACCCTAAGAACCTAATTAACCCTAATTAGCCCTAATTATGAGTAATCAATACTGATCCGCACAATTAAACCCTAATTAGACCTTATTAGTACTAATCAACCCGAATTATCAGTAATTAGCCCAAAGTACTCCTAATTAACACTAATTAGCCCTAACAAATCTTATTAAACCTTAATTATATTAATTAAACACTAAACCCTAGTTAACCCTTATTAAACGCTAACACATCTCGAAGTAACCCTAGTTAAACCTAATTACATACTAATGACTGGAAGTAGCAACATATGCAACGATCTTTCTGTAATTTTGATATTTCGAAAAGATTCTTGCATATGTTACCAATTTCTGAACGCATGCATTCATAAAAACTCTTAGTTCTCGTTCAAAGGTACTCATTACAAAGTAATGCTTTGTAATGAGCCTTTGGATGTCCAATTTGGACAATTTGGAAAAGCTAAGTGTTTAAAAAATGGTGTATCGACTTATGCTATGTGTTCTATGTCGTGGATATTTGGTACACGTTCTCATGTGTTTCTTTGGGTCCATACAGATCTGGTGTTCTAACATCCGTCAAACTTTACAAGGCAAGAATAGATGAATGTTAGAACTCCTAATCGATGTCGTGTACTTGGAGAAATGCAGGGAGGTGCTGTCGAATTTTTCGTAAACATATGACTAAGCATGAGTTGGTAACTGTTTTATAAACATGTGTTTTTCTGAATGGGATAGGACCGCTACCTATTAGAGAACGGATGGGATATATATAGACATGTTGTCACATGCATGCATTCATATGTACATCGACCCGCCTAATTATTGGTCATAATTGAAGGTGGTACATAGTATGTTATCTCAGTCGTCATGTCGATCGATCGAAGTTGAATGAAAAGGAAGCATGCTGATGATTTTGAGGATCCTGTTGACGAATTTCTCAACTTTGCTTACTCGCATCCTGCACATGTTGACTTTGATAAAATAAGGTGGTCCGCGCGGTAAATGTGAGTTATTGCATTGGAGAAAAAGATTTAAAGTAAAATGGCATCTTTGTCGGTACGGTTTTATGGGTGGATACACAAGGTGGACGCAGCATGGGAAAACGATAGTATTGTCATCCAACCCGGCTAATCAAGCTGAAGTTAGGGAGGAGGCATGGTATGATTACCGAGATATGATTATGGATGATGGGCATGATAATGTTGACCACGGTGACAACAGTCCCCAACAGCCGAACGAGGGGGCTCATCAGTTTTATGAGTTGTTGGGAGACGTGGAAGAGCCGTTATGGGATGGAGTTTCGAAACACACACGGTTGTCTGCGGTTAGTAGGTTATTACAGTTGAAATCAGACCACGGGCTGAGTGAGAAAGGATTTAACGAGTTTGTTACTTTAATTAAAAAAAATTTGCCTGAAAGTGAAAAGCTACCCCTGTCGTACTATGACACGAAGAAGATGATGAGGAAACTTGGGTTGAGGAATGAGCGAATAGATGCGTGCAATAACAATTGTTTTGGAAAGAAATAAGAACTTGACACGGTGTCCAGTATGTGATCATTCGAGGTACAAACCGGACAAAGGGAAGAAGAAAAACATTGCATGGAAGGTATTGCGATATTTTTCGGTTACACCAAGGCTTCAGAGAATGTACTACTCCTTCACTACGGCTGAACATATGAGGGCTCACCGTGAGACTCATAGCAACGATGCCGATGTGCTGACACACCCAGCTGATGGAGAGGCGTGGAAGGAGTTTGACTGCAGGCATCCAATCTTTGCTCAGGATGTTCAGAATGTTAGACTTGGCTAGGCAACCGATGGGTTCAATCCTTTCGGACAGTCTAGCACACCTTACTCCACATGGCCTGTTATTATTATCCCGTACAACCTTCCACCAGGCATGTGCATGAAAAAGCTGTACATATTTTTGTCGTTGCTTATTCTGGGGCCGAAGAGTCCCGACAAGGACATAGATGTGTATTTAAGGCCATTGATTGATGAGTTAAAACAGTTATGGAATCATGGAGTCAAAACATATGATGCATCCCTTAAACAGAATTTTCAGATGATGGATGCTTTAATTCCTCATTAGGAATGACGTGTGGCTAGAGCATACATGGGAAGTTAGGCCCTGCTTGTATGGGCGTGAACCCCAATCATACGTTAAAGCACTGCGGAAAGCCCTCGTGGTTCGGATGTCATCAAAAGCTTTTGCCACCGGGCCATCAGTTCTGTAGGCAGAAGGATAAATTTGACGGGACAATCGAGCGTGAGGTTGTCACACTGGACTACCCATCTGGTGAAGAAGTGCTCTCACACCTGGAGGCACTTGATACTGACATACCATACGACAAGGGTGTGCTGGATCAGAAGATTTCAGGATACGGGAAAGAGCACAACTGGAGGAAACATTGTATTTTCTGGGAGTTAGCCTACTGGAGGACACTGATTATCCGAAACAACATGGATGTGATGCACATTGAGAAAAATGTTTTTGATAATGTGTTCAACACAGTGATGAATGTCAAGGAGAAATTGAAAGATCACCTTAAAGCGAGAAGGGATCTACAACAGTTGGGTGTACGCCTTGAATTGCATCCTCGAACAGTCAGCGGGAGGATAATACTTCTGAAAGCACCTTACTGTCTAGACAAGAAACAAGTGGAGAAGGTCTATCAGTGGGTTAAGAATTTGAAGCTTCCGAATGGGTTTGTGTCCAACATATCTCATTGCTGCAATGTATCAAAATGCAAGTTTAGGGGATGAAGAGTCACGACTGCCACGTATTCATGGAGAGATTCATTCCTATTGCCTTCCGAGGATTGTTGCCAAGGGTTGTATGCGAGACTTTGACTTAATTATCTCATTTCTTTTGAGATATATGTTCTTCTACAATCCTGGTGAGTAACATGAAGGTGCTTGAGAAGAACATTATGGTGACGATTTGCAAGCTGGAGAAAATCTTCCCACCTTCGTTCTTTGATTCAATGGAGCATCTGCCTATTCACTTGGCCTATGAAGCTAAGATGGGTGGACTTGTGCAATATCGGTGGATGTATCCCTTCAAGAGGTAATCCTTAAACTTGTTATAGTTGTTCATTTACAATTAATGCAAAACCTGTTATCATTGATATTCCACCTAACTCGATTCGATAAACTTCTAGGTTCATGTTCCATTTGAAGAAAAAAGTCCCTAATAAAGCTCGTGTTGAGGCCTCAATTGCGGAGACTTACGTAATGGAAGAGCTTGTAAACTTTTGTAGCTAATATTTTGGGCCTGATGTTGATACAAGATTAAATCAACTAGGCCGAAATGACCCTGGATTCAGCACAAATTTGGAAGGGCAATTGTCAATATTCAAGCAGTCTAGTAGTCCATTCGGCCGAACGTATACTCGATGGCTAACGGATGAAGAGTACAGTGCTGCAACAATATATGCCCTTCTAAATTGCGATGAAGTTAAGCATTCGTTGAGTAAGTTAATATCTTAATTAAAAAAATTGTACATAATTAAAAATGTGTGATAAGTGAGTCAACTATATTGGTTTGCAGTGAGTTCGATGCGGAATCTTTAATCACTGATCCCGCTGGACTTGAATCTCATTGACAATCACAATTTGTACAGTGGTTCAAAAGGCGTGTAAGTCTTTAATGAAATTATATTATGTGTTATATACAGTTCTGTGGCCAATTAGTATACTGATTTATCCTTAATTTTTACCGTCATCTACAATAGGTTCAGTCAATGGATAGACCAGTGGCCTCCTGCTTGAAATTACTAGCTCAAGGCCCTAATAAACAAGCATCCTGTCATGGAGGCTATATCATCAACGGGTTTAGGTTTAACGTAAAAGATGATGACCGAACAAAACAAACCCAAAACAGTGGAGTCTTGGTCAACGGCGACTGTTATGACAAGAATTGCATGGACTTTTACGGAGAGCTAGATGAGATTGTTGAGCTACAAATATTTAGGTTTCCAAAATTGCCTGGTAATGTTCAAGTGTACGTGGTTCGATGTCACATGCAGTAGAGGAATCCGTGTTAGCTCTCAAGGGATTGTAGATGTCAATGTCAAGTCAAGACTTGCATCAGACGAGCCCTTTGTGTTTGCTAGTCAAGCTGCACAAGTCTTTTACGCGGAAGACGTCGCAAATCCCAAATCTCATTGGTATATTGTTATCAAGTCCAAGAAATTGCCCGTGACATATGACAGTGAGGTAGATACCTTTCAAGCCGACCAACCACCTGTCTTGTTACCTGTTGAGGTGAACAACAAGGAGAAAGATCTTCCTCTTCCAACAACACTTCATGTAGGAGAAGAAGTCGTAGATGATGACGCGAAAGACGTGAAAAGTGTTGGAGATGATGTGACTGAGTCTACTGATGAAGAGGATGAATTACAAGATGAAGAGGACGATTAGTCCCACGAAGAAGAGGATGACGAGTCTAGCGATGAAGATGATAATGATTCTCAAACTGAAAATGATTGACATGTAATGTTGTAACATCACAAAAAATATATAGTACTTGGTTCATATTGTGTTTTTATACTCGGTTCATATAGTGTTGTAACATTTTTTCTGCCTAATTTTTTTAATGTGTTAATTTCTTTGCACTTTATCTATACAAAGTCAGTTATGGATAGCATACGGGCTATTCGTGGCCGGGGTGGACGTCGAGCTGCCTCCTCCACAGTGGGTCCCACCTCGTTATTGCCCATTGATAACGAGGCACAGAGTGCTCACGTACAGCAGACAGAGCCCCAGCTCCAGCCCCCAGCCGTCGTCCCAGCCCGACACCGATTCCTCCCACATTCCTGTTGATTCTCCTTCTTCTGTGGGTTCTACCACAGGTATAGTTAATAATGGTGTTTAGTCAATTTTTACTAGCCTTTTATTTAAATTATATTTTAACTGTATTAATGTCGGGTGTGTTGTACGATCTCGACAAGGTAGTGGCCCGACACACAAGGTACGCATCGACCCCCAGCGTAAATAGAGAGTTACTCTCACACAGGAGGGTCAGTAAGTAAAAAAATCAAATCATGCCTTATATTTAAATTTTTGCTAGCCTTAAATTATATTTGAACTGTATTAATGTATTTATTTACTTCTTCGGCAAAATCTTAGAGAATTAGGCGAGGACGATGATCGGCATTCTTGTGAAGGGCCGATTCTTTGAGCCACGCCTGTACTGAAAGGACTGGGATGCCGGGACGAGGGAGTCCCTATGGGAGGAGTGGCTGGTATGATTAAGTATTTTTGTCTGCCATGGTATTTGTTTAATTATAATGTAGTATTTAAATTAATTTGTGTAATTGGATGCCTTGCAAGAGGGGTTCACGTTTGACTTGCCGAGCAGCAGGTGCGGGGGCAGCAGACATTTTTTGCCTATATCGGCAAGAATTATCGTCGATGGCTGCACGACGCACGGGACCTGGCAAAGAAGATGCTGCCCGAGGGTACCCGATGCAAGAGTTGAAGAAATATCCCCATATTGGATATCTCCGACTGTATGGGGGCAGATGATTGATCGGTGGGATATTGATCCAGCCTGGGAGGCCAAGAGTAGGACTGAGGCCGAGAACAGACATTAGAGAGAACCCACGCACACCGGGGGGGTTGGTGGCACACGACGTCATCTGACACAAGAATGGGGTTGAGCACCTGGACCTAGAGGAGGATGAGGTCATAGCTTTGACGTATAATCAGACGCACACAAGAAAGAAGGACAAGGACGAGGAGCACAGGATAGGGGACCATGTTTCAGATATTGCCCAGCAGATCGATGTAAATTCGAGTCAATTTGTTTAATTTGTTAAATTTTTGTCTTTATATTCAATGTTTGTTGCTTTAATGCCATAACATATCTTTAAATCACTGGTTTTGCAGGCCTCGTATGAACAGTTAGGGGGTCCGAGTACAAGTACGAGTACTGGGGCATTGAAGCGATGGCTAGATATACTGGAGGTCGTCAATCGGTCGAAAGGCCGTATACGCGGCCTGCCTAGCATGACTGCACGTGCCCTGATATGAGCGCCCCCCACCCCTACTGCCCTTCCATATACACAGGCACCAGCTGTGCAGTGTCCGTTGGATGAGGACAAGATCCGCCGCATTGCTATGGAGGTGTTCAGGATGATCCAGGCGCAGGAGGATCAGCAGGGCACTACTACTGGACATGCCGAGCCAGCTCAGGATCAGCAGGATCCAGATCCGAGACTCGGCAACCCCTGATGAGCCCCCTCTTGTGCCCTCCCAGCTTGTACTCCCGCTCTTGAGCCCTCCCGGCTTGTATTCCCTCCCTTCCCCTAATCTATTATATCTTGTTCCCGTGCCCTCCTGAACTATATGTACATTTTATTTTTTATTATAATAAACATTTTTTAGAGGTTATATAGTTATTTTCTGTTTGTTTTAATTTAGGGTTAAATAATTGCTGATGGATCAGCAATTATTTAAACTTAATGAGCATTTGGGGGATTGTGCATTGTTGTTGAGAACTTGAATTTGATTACAGGTTCGGGCATTAAAAAAATTTTGACTTTAAGAAACAGATTTATTCTGTAGCTAAAAAGCATCCCTAAAGCAATTTTTTAGAGACGGAAATTCCGTCGCTAAAAAGTGAGCCTTTAGCGACGAGGTGTCCGTCGCTAAAAATTTTAATCCGTCGCTAAATATATAACGAAATAAATTATTTTCAAAAAAAATAAAATAAATTAAAATACAAAAATTACATTTAGCAACGGAATTTCCGTTACTAATGTATAAGACAATTCATCGCTGAAAATGCAATATTGGGCGACGGATTTTGAAATTCCATTGCAAAACTTTTTGCGACGGACTTTTATACGAGAAACTTTTAGCGATGGGCTGTTCGTCCCTAAAAGCCTTTAGTGACGGATGCTCCGCTTTAGCGACGGATCCCTCCGTCTCTAAAAGCCTTATTTCTTGTAGTGTTGGAAGACAGTTTTAATATCCATTTGGTAATTCTCTAAATTATGGATTACCGCGATAGTAATTAAAGGCCTAATTGATGTTAGTCTAGTGACTAGCGAGAAGCTATCAAAAAAGTTTGTCCTCTCCTTTCTTGAACCCTTTTGCAACCAACCTTGTTTAAACTTGTCAACTGTACCATTAGGTTTAAGTTTTTTTCCTTAAAATCCATTTACAACTTATGGATTTACAACCTGGAGGTAAGTGAACTAATTTCATGTTTTATTAGCTATTAGAGACTCTATTTGATCATTTATGACTTCTCTCCAAATATCAAAGCTTGGTGAGGATAAGGCTTTGCTAGGATAATAGGACATCCCTTAACATTATACACAAAGTGGGCAGGACCAAAGTCTTTTTCTACCCCAGTACGTTTGCTCCTTCTATGTTCTTGGTCTTATATGTTAAGAGGTTACAAGGAGCTTGCCTGTTAACTAGGTTGGGATTATGGCTTTGGTTTCCTTACCCCCGTAATCTTTGGATTTGAAAGGAAACTTTTCTTTATGAAATTCAACATCCATAAATTCAACCACAACATTGTTCTTAACATTAAGACACCTATAGGCTTTACTATTAAGAGCATAACCCACAAAAATGCAACGTGATGCTTTAATTTTCAACTTGGGAATTTTTGGGTAAAGAATCCTCACAAAGACTAAGCACCCCAAATCTAAGGTGTAGTATTTCGGTTTTCTATTTCTCCATAACTTAGAAGGAGTTTTGAAGGTTTTCTTTCTAGGTGTTCTATTAAGGGCATAGTTTGCAGTTAAGAAAGTTTCACCCCAAAGATTCTTAGGTGGACAAGAGCTAGCAAGCATAGCATTAGTAAAATTGATCAAGGTTCTAATATTTTTGTTTTCAACCACACCATTAGAGGCAGGCAAATAAGGATGGTTTGTTTCATGAACTGTCCTTAAATATTGGATATGTGTGATAAGGCGTAAGGAATCATATTTCATACCTCTATCACTTCTCAATCTTTTTATCTTACTATCAAAACGATTTTCTACTTCCTTGATAAAAATAGTAAGCATTTCAAAGGCATCAGTTTTATTTTTCATGAGATTAACATAACATTAATATCTAGAAAAATCATAAAAAAAAGTGATAAAGTTTTTTTTTCCACTACGTGTCAAAATGTCTTCAAATTCACATATATCTAAATGAATTAGCCCTAGTAATTCAGAATTTCAGAATTTCTTGCGAATTTGTGGTGTGATTGTTTAGTGATTTTGGTCATGCTGCAAAACTCGCATTTTTCAAGTTCATTATGCAGCTTACGTGTAGACACCCCATTTTGTAGTCATGTTATTTATTAAATGATTATTAGATTTTATTGTTCATTAAGTTTTTTAATATCATAGGCCTAGGCCTAATCATATAATGAACCTAATTTATTTAATTAAGTCTAATAAGGGGTCCAAGCCAATCCAATTTGCATCCAGTGTAGTTGTACAGTCCAGTTCAGTTGGAGTCCAGTCCAATTGGTTAAAGTAGTCCAGGTAATTAGGTTTGACCCAAGTTAAGGTCAAGAAGTTCTGATTGATTAGATGACTTGAAAATATCTTATGATTTTTTCTTGATATATGTAATTAATCCTTGATTTATATGAAATCTGGAGATAATTCTCAAATCTGGTTTATGTCAAATGAATTTTTAGAGATAATTACCGAATTAGGAGCAGATAATGTCCCAAAATACAATAAAACAATTTTTTGGGTGAACCGGCAGGTTCCTGTCCAGCTCGTCTGCTAAACCACCTGATTTTTTGACCAGATGCTTGACTCTTTTTTTGAGTTTCAGATTTTCATCAAATATTCAGCTTTATCACCAAATCACAAACTGGGATAGTCATCCTTATCATTTTTTACGCCAAGACCTCTATAAATAGGCTCTTTGGGCTAAATTTTTAAAAGAAACAAAATAAGTTTTTTGTCCCTAGAGCTTTTATACCATTTTTCTTTGAAGTGGTTGATCGTCTTTAAGGGGAATTTTGGACTTCATATTTCACTTTTCTATATACACAAGTCACTTTGTGGATTCATCATAAGGCGTTCCCAAGTCTTCTAGGCAAAGCATTCTCGAAGTATATTTACTGCTTTCTTGACAAGTTTGCATTGCAAAAATCTAGAAGTGTCTCCCATTCTCGTAATCACATTTTTATTACAAATCAAAAGAGTCTTTTATATACTTCACTCTAAGTCTAGGACAGAAATATAAATTACTTCTGTAAGACCAGAGTCGAACTACGACGTTTTTTATTCCGAGTAGTCTGACTGGATTATACGCAATTTGACCTCCGATATCGAGTTCAAGCCAAAAACATGAAAATTAACTTAGAGTGAGTTTTATGATGTTTTGTATGTTACATGTTTTTAAGGCCAATGATCAATAGAAATGAAGTGGAGACCAAAGGGCGTGGTGGGTGCCCAACATCTTCTCGTTGCGTAATTGAGTCCCTAAACCCATTTCTCTATTTTTGATAGATTAGTCGTCGTTTTGGACACTTCAGAGTCATTTCTAGGGTTTTTATTATTATTCTTATTTTTTCTAATTAAATAATATGGCGACTCCTAAAATCCTTTCTTCTTAGGGTTTTTTCCTAGGCAGTTCACTACATTAGGCAAAAGTCCTACGTGACTCATACCTTTAAGATATTTATCATTTATGTGACAAAGAGCATGCCAAATATTCACACAACACAAAATATAAATGGAAGTAGATGCTTTGTTCATTTTAACATTCAGCTTAAACATATCATCACATGCATAGCCTTTACCAACAAACACACCGTTCTTTGACAGAACAAATTGATCAGACTCTAAAGTTTGCTTGAATCCTGCTTTGTTGAGGAGATAACCAGACACCAAGTTTTTCCTAATATCTTGAGTATGTAGCACGTCCTTAAGGGTCAAAACTATGTCTGATGTAAACTTAATAATATCTTTAATGCCTAAGACTTTTTCAGAGTGTAGAATCACCAAGCAAAACTTTCTTTTCCTTTTCAACCAGGACATAGTTTTTTATTAGATTTTTATTATGACATACATGTCCTGGAGTCAGCCCACTGTCCTTCATTATCTTCAACCAAATTTATTTCCAAAATCATAGCAACAAGTGGTTCCTTGGTAAAATTTGCTTGTGGTGTTGAACCGAGTTTTCTGTAGCGATGATTTCTTACATTATGCCCTTGTTTTCCACATATAAAACATGCACCAATTGCAAAACCATTATTTTTTGTTGCTAGAATTGTTATTTAGATTTTTGTTTTTCTTGTCGCTATTTGAATAATTAGAGGAATGCCCTTGGTTCCACTTCTTTGAGGCATGGGAAGAAAGTTGATTCTTGAAACCTTTGTTTTTCATATGCTTGCCTCTAGCACTCAAAAATCTATTTGGCCTTTGAAAATTATTTTGACCCTTAGGAGCACTATCACTAGACATTAGGAAGTTTACCTTAGCACTATTACCGCATTAGGGTTACATTGGTGGTTGTTGGCACGGCTGACATGTGTGTTGTTTGCTGGAGCTTCATTCTTCTTGTCTTGCTTCCTCCTCAACTTGAAGTCGTGCCATAAGGTTGACAATGGACAGTTCCAATTGCTTATGATGGATGCTTTTTTGAAACTCCTTTCACAAATTCGGCAACTTGTCTATGATGGCAATCACTTGCATTTATTCATCTACATGGATTCTTTTGGAGATGATTTCGTGTACAATTATCTAAAGGTAGTGCGTCTGAGGTACAACCAACATATTCTCCAACATCTTGTAGTTGAAGAAGAGCCTACATGCATACTTTTTTTATCCAGCTTCTACGGTGTCGTACTTTACTGCAAACCTTTCCACATTCTTTTGACATAATTGTAAGTACGTAAATAATAATCATAAAGCTCATTGGAATACGAAAATCTTATCCATCATTTTTCCACTTCGCCACATATTTTTCATGCTCTGCCAATTCTTCATCATTCATATTTTTTATGTCCACCTTCTTTGGATTTTTGCAGCTAAAACCCACACTACCTTCATCAACTTGATATAGAACAATACCTTGTTAGCGCACCTTTTGAAGTTTTATCCACCAAAACAAAATGGCTTATTCAAGTCATTCAAGTTAGTAGCAGGAGTAGTATAAGACATGTTGGAATCAGCTATCGAAATCATCATAAATTGTTGGAAGTGTTATAAGAAACAAGCAAGTACAACTCTCGATACTGAAGTAATATCAGCTGGCTGAGATGCAAATTAGGTTGCTCTCTTAAGACAATTCACATCCCTTTGGGATACAATAACCCAGCTTCCATTGTTGTTTCACTCATATTTCTGCACAAAAGAATGAAGCAGAAGTTTCACTTGATACCTTACCAAAATGCCCACAAGTCAAAGTGTGTAGAAATCAGAAGAAGAGAGTAAGAGAGAAAGCCTCGGCTGTGTATAGAAAAAGTGTGGAAGAAGACTCTTTTTATAGGTGAGGTAGAGGCCTAATGGTTAATTCATTCTAGTTCGTAAATCTAGAGCTGTGTATAGAAAAAGTGTGGAAGAAGACTCTTTTTATAGGTGAGGTAGAGGCCTAAGGGTAAGTCATTCCAGTTTGAAAATTTAGAAACTCATATATCCCCCACTTGTTATTTCCTTCCTTACGCGTGAGAGTTTTAGACTTAAGTACATCTTACTAAGATGCGAAGGAATGTGTTCTTATATACTCCTCAAATTTCTTTACAATGACCAATGTGGGATAAGTATCTCTTAAAAGCTTAAGTATGTAAGAAAATCTCAACTTTTCACTTACAAGCAATGAGACTGAGCATCTATGGTTTTTTTTCTCAAAACTCTAATGTTTTCTCATAACTTTTCTTGAAAAGATAAGGAAACTTTTTGTTAAAAAACTCCAACACTGGCTCCTAACCGTCTGCATTTTTTTTTCATTGTAACATTTTAACAAATGCTTCTCAAGCTTCGTGGGAGGATAAGCTAGACTATTATGTTATGTATAGGCCTATGCTGAAGGTTTTCTTGAACTTGCAGATAGGAGCCGATATATTTGTAACGATTGTTCTTAGGCCTCACATAGGTAAACCAACTCACCAGAAACATTCAAAAAAAGTTTGTATTCTTGAACATTGTGATGCCAAGGAAATAGGTTTGTAGCAGACATGGAGGTGTCACAAGAAATGCAGTATGAGTCAGATGCCATGTATGTTGATGTGTGGCAGAACAAGGGAAGAGACCAAGGCTTTCTAAGCAGAGTTCGAGGAGTGGCAGTGCTGCAAGGTGAAAGGCGCAGGTGAATACATGACATTCACAGTCCAATGCTTAGATCTTGAGTTAAGGTCCAGCGTCTTAGGGTTTTGTATATTTCTCTCTATAATCTCTAACTCTGGAATTCTAGAATGAGAAAGTGAAATGTGAGATTGAGTTCTGCTCAAAGGTCCTAAAAATCAACTCTTGAGTCCCCTATATATAGGAATTGAGATGGTGATGTCATCAAGCAACATGTGGCGCTCCCTGTGAGCTACATCTCACTGAGGGGGCCACAGACTGTTAAATCGTATTTTTATCCAACTTGCCTCGTATAGCGTCGGTCTCCCTGTCTAGAAAGACTGGCCCACACAGTGCCACTGTGGCCAAAGGACCCATTAATAAAATCATCAACCCAAAGCCCTTGTAGAGTCCCACAGATGTGTTGAGAGACGCAAAGAACCTGACAGTGGTAGGAGGGTCCATACGCCCAACTGTCAGGCAAACTAGGCATGATGCCCTTCGAAGACCTGCCCCTGTCTCGGAGTGACCTGGGAACCATGGTCCCTAAGGGTGTAATGAAAAGCCCCAAGTGTCGAAGCATGCAGACTACTCACGCAAACACCCTAGTGGAGATGGTATCCCGGAGGAGTCGCCTATCTCACGGGTGAGTCCTCGTACACGTGCCGAAACACTCAGAACGCTCTAAGGTAGTGTTCTAGAAAAGTTGCATGCCCAACAAGTTAAGGTATGTTCCAAGAAATTGCCTACCCGAAGCCAAGGCAGTGTCCTAAAAGAGTCGCCTACCTGGCAAAAATGGAGTCCTCATGCCGGAACACTTATAACTCCCTAGTATAGATTTTGTCTTGGAGGATTCACCTATCATATCCCTGCGGTGAAGCACTCGAAGAGCGCAAAGGTAGTATCCCAAAGTAGTCACCTACCCGATGGGCTGATATAGTGTCCTAGAGGAGTTGCTTACCTGGTGAAATAAGAGTTCTCATGCCAGAGCACATGGAGCTTCTTGAGGTAGTGACCCTGGGGAGTCACCTACCCTGAGGGATGTTGTAGACTTCAAAAAGTGGGTCAAAGCATGTTTCATGACCAACATCAGGGCCTGGTAGTGTGACAGAATGCCCAAGAGGTGTGACTATATAAGTAGCGCAGCACACCAGAAGAGCAGGTGTGTGCAGTGCTGAGGGCAGTGTCAATGGAAATAGTGCTAGAGCTAACTCATTAAGTGTCACGAAGATGGGCGTCATGCTGGTTGCACGTGATGTAACAACGGGTGTCACAGACATGGGCGTAGTGTCGGGGGCACATGACTTGGTGATGGTGCTTGGGCATTACAATTGGTGTCATAAAGATAGGCACTGTGTAGAGGGCACGTGACAACAGCAACAGTACTTGGGTGCAGTGACGGGTGTTGTAGAGATGGGAGTCGTGCAGCGGGTACAAAACGCAGTGACTGGTGTCGTAGAGATGGGCATCGTACTGGGGCCATAAGGCTTAGGGACAGTGCTCGTGCATAGCACTAGGTATCTCAAGGATGGGCCACGTGCGGGGGGCACGTAACACAGCAATGGTGCTAAGGTACGACGACGGTTGCCTTGAAGATGAGTTTCATACCGGGGCACATACGTAAAGACGGTGCTCAGGCGATGCGACGAGTGTCATGGAGATGGGCATTATGTGGGTGGAACATGACACGATGATGGCGCTCGAGCACAGCGATGGGTGTCGCGAAAATGGGTGTCATGCCAGCAGCACATGACGCATTGATTGGTGTCGTAGAGATGGGTGTCACGCCTATGGTACATGATGCAGTGATGGGTGTTGAGGAGATGGGGAGCCCCAATGGTTATCGGTCTAGGAGGACATCGACTAACCCTTTGGGGGAAGGCAGTCGACCCCTTCGGGCTAGGGGAAGGCTCGCCAAGGTTATAATGGCAAGAAAGACACAAATTGAGAAGGAGCAACATGCACATAATGTCAATTCCAACACTTCAAATATTTTTGAGCCACGTCTGTGACTTTAACCAACACTTTAGAATATTTTTATGCTAGAAGCTCGACATGTGACTTGAGTGTGGGCCTTGGGTTGACCGGCGTTGTGCGTTAAAATTTGACCGTTGAGTATTTTGTGGACATGTCGCTTAAGCGGGACATAAGAGTGGTCTAAAACTGCGTAGCCAGGATGACATCTCTTTTCTTTTACTCTTCAATCTCAAATTTGTATCTTGCATCCTATTTTGTCTTACATAAAGGAACAAGCTACTAGTTTGCTTATCCTTTTTCAAGATGATCAGTAAAACCAAGTGATTAGATAGTGTATTTTAAAAAATTTGGTATGCAATCATGTCCTCGTGATAATTTGATATCAAACAGAGCCATGCCATGATCAGGGGCCAACACATTATAGCACCATGAGTCCATGATATTTATATTCATGCATCAACCTTTTGTGGTCAAAGAGGTTCCACTGGGAAGCTTTCTTAAAAGAGACATCTTTCTATGCTCAACATGTTGTGGTGATAAAGGGTCTCTCTTTGACATCTAAGGTGCATGGCTTCATCTTTATTTGTTTGGCATTTTATGCCAATAATTGAAGGGTTTTTCCTTGCTTGGCATGTTGTGTGGTAATTGAAGGGTTTTGTCCATCCACATCTGAAGTGCATAGATTCTTATTGATCATCTCTGGAGTCATATTCGATTGGTGGTTTTGCTGGATGGGTTTCTTTTGATCCCAATATATATGGAAGTTCTTATACCCTAGTAGCCGGGGGTAGCCTAATGCTAAATGTTCTCTTAACATGGAAGGTTTCCTGTGTTTTATATATTGGTAGCTGGTTATGGTAGTTCTGAGTTGGTTAGTCTCATTTGTTCTTGTTGCTTCATGTTTCTTGGTGGTGGCTATTTGAATAACTTTACATGGAGCTTGTAACTCCATGAGTGTGCCACCATCTAAGTGGCTAGGGATGACGCCATGGCCCGTGGTTTATGGTTCTTATTGGGTAAGCTACTAACTTAGCTACTAGTGATTTCCTATCTTTTTTGGTCTTAAATGCTAAATTTGAGGCTAGTTGTTGTCATTATTCCGATCGTTGTCCTTAGTGGTCGATGAATTTTAAATTGTGATTTATAGTGCTTTGATAAAACTGCTCCTTTAATCGAAATTCTTTTCATCATGGAAATAGGCGACTCATCCGGAATGCCATCTCTAGCAAGGAGCTCAAAGTGATCCGGTATGAGGACTTCCCTCTCACCAGGTAGGTGATTCCTTCAAGACACTACCTCAGCTCCTCAGGTAGAGACACCACCTCGACGTGCTGGGTAGGTGACTTCTTTGCGACATTACCTCAGCCCATAGGGTAGGCGACTCTTCTAGGACATTACTTTGGTACACTCCGAGTGCTTCGGCATAAGGACTCATTATGGGGATAGGCGGTTCCTTTGAGACACTATCTTTGCCAGGGAGATCCATGTGCTCCGAAATAAGGACTCCCTTCACGTGAGGTAGGCGCTTCCTCTTGGACACCTCAGCCTGTCGGGTAGGCAACTCCTCTTATATACACTATCTTGGCGTGCTCCAGTTTAATGGCTTATTACAGTGATAGGCGTCTCCTCTAAGACATTCTTTATCTCAGGGAGCTCCAAGTGATATGGCATGAGGACTTCCTGTCGTCAGCCTACTCTTTTGGGACACTACCTCAGCTCGCCAAGTAGGCGATTCCTTCGGGAACTATCTCGGCGGGTCAAGTAGGCACTTCCACCGGGACATTACCTTGGCGTGTCAGGTAGGCGACTCCTTTCATACACTATCTCAGCCCGTCGGGTAGGTGACTCCTCTGGGTCATTACCTTGGCGCACTTTGAGTTCTCTAGTAAAAGGATTCATCACAGGATAAGTGACTTTTCTAGGACACTAATTCACCAAAGGGCTCCAGGTGCTCTGATTTGTGGACTCCCCTTCTGCCAGGTAGGCGATTATTCCCGGGATAGTACCTTAGCCTGTTAAGTAGGCAACTCCTCCGGGACAGTACCTCAGTGTGGTGGGTAGGCGACTCCTTTAGGATACTACTTCTGCTCTTCAGGAAGGCAACTCTTCCAAGATACTACATTGGCACCCTTTGAGTGCTCCATTACAAAGACTCACGCACGGGATAAATGACTCCTCTAGGAGGCTAGCTCGCTAGGTTGTCTACGTGATTAGTTTACATGCTCGGCTTTGAGTCTCTTCATTGGTACCCTTAAAGACCATGACCCCCGGGCCACTACAAGATCAGAAAAGGCCTCCGGAGGAAATCAGGCCTAGTCCCCCTGTAGTTGGTCGCCAGGCCTAATGTTGATAAGACCCTAAAATTCAAACCTTGACCCTGGATCTAATCGTTGGACTATGAGTGTCATCAGTATTCATTCCTGCGCCTTCGCCTTCGCAGCATTGCCATTCCTAAGGCTCTGTCTGGGAAGTATTGATCTCTGATTTTGTTAGTCCTTGCTCTGTCCCACATCAGCATACTTGACATCTAACTCGGACTGCATTCTTGTGGCACCTTTATGTATACTGCCAACCCCTTCCTTGGCATCAATAGTCACTGAACGAACATAATTCTAATGTTCTCTGGTTGGAAAGGGCTAACCTCATTGAAGGGTTGGAAGAGTAGACCCCCTTAGTAAGGTTGGTAGACTAACTTTGATATAATCTAATCTATCATCTTCTCTAATCATCACATGTAGTTTTTACTCCTTCTAGTTTATGCTTGCAAGAAAATTGACACTATCCTTAGCCACTTCCTATGGTCTAGAAATGGATATAAAAAAAATGGATCCATCAGTTGAACCGGCATATAATTTATGGTCCAAAGCTTGAAGGAGGTCCACATATGAAAGATTGTAGACTATTCAACCAAGCGCTACTGGAAAGACAATCTTGGAAGATTCTATCAGAATCCTCCATGCTTGTGGCGTCTATTCTATTGGTAGTGTATTGTTGTTCTTGATCTTTTTGCCCTGCTAGGAAGCCTAGAATTTTCTCTTGGGGATGGAAGGGTTTACTTATTGGCAGAAATATAATCATTCCCAGATTTAGATGGTACCTTCATAATATAGGATAATTGCTATTTGGGATAGTTATTAGATACCTAAGATCAGAACAGGTGATTTGGTTCTTTTTTGTAGGTAAATCATTCGGTCAAGTTTGTTGCTAATTTAGCCCTTTTAAGAGTTTGGACTCACACCATGTAACATTTTACATCATCATTTATCCTTTGCTGATTGTGATGGTAATTAAATTATTTGGGGCCTCAAGAGTTCTTCAACTGGATCGAGGCAAAATAATTGCCTAATTCAGTTAGGGCAGATTCAACCATAATCTAGCTCGATCCCTATAGATGTTTGGATGGAACTCTAGACATTGCCAATCCCTCACAAGCTCACGATGCTTCTTTGACAAGCATTATAGGATCGTCTCCTGTTAAAATCCTCCCTTTTTAGATGCAACATTGGGAACAATTATCTCTGCGTTTTGTGTTCATTGTAGACTGAGATCGTGGAGTATCTTTTCCTTAGGTTTGCATGTTGGACTTGTGTGGTTTAGTATTCCACCAGGATGCCATACTTTGCCAGTTGCTACTTCTTTTCGTGAGTGGGTTATTGCGTGGATTCACATTGGGAGCTCCGAAGCAAGGCTCAACCCAAAAGTCAGTCTTTTTTGTTCTCTTAATGTTGTCCTTCACCATATCATGCAACTGACCGCCATCCAAGCCAACCAACTTGAGACTTTGAACACTAAGGTTGCCCACTCTCGTAGAAACCTTCTGAATCCTTGCATACATCATCCACTTTCTCATTATTTCCATCTCGATCAAGAAGATTGCAGATGCCCATCATGGCCCTTGATTACTCTTTTGATTCTCTACATCTAACAAGTAAAACGAGGTTAAAGACCTCTCTATTTTAAATAGAATAATCATGATCATTAGACAGAATTCGCTCTCAGCCGTGGATCTCTATTCAACATAGGCCATGACACTCTTTTAACCCATATTGGCTCAATAGGGACAAGTTAAGCATATCATTATCGACTCATAATTTGTTGTCTCTCAAATAACAGGGCAGTCTACACCTTGACCAAGGTTAACACATTAATTTTTTTGTATTTGCTTTATATGCACATTTTTAATGGCATTACTATACACACAAGTAAAACATAACTTTTTTCAGAAAGTTAGATCCACGATCCTTTCAGCTCATGGTGGCGAGACTCAAGAATGGTTTCGCTTTGGTGTTGCAGCAAACACGACTCTTTGTTTAGGCAATCAGACCCTCTCCTATTGTAGATTTTAATCTTTGTATATATGCGTTGGTCACGAGACTAATTCTATCATTGCGACACATTTATTATCAATGAAATTCAATCATAGAACTTAATCTAAAGAGATTTTAACTCTAAACCATGATTCTAATATTTTGAGTTTTTACCCTTAATAATCCATTTTTAATACTTAATTACTTCTTTATCCTATTTTGAACCTTATTTACCTATCTAACCCACTTTTGAAAAACGTGATTTGAAACCACGTTTTCAAGGGGGAGAAAACGTGATTTGAAACAAAGATTTCAAAGAAATCTCTGTTTCAAACAAAGATTTTATATGTTTTTAAAAGAAATCTTTGTTTCAAACCACGTTTTTACAAGATTTTTTTAAAAGTGGGTTAAATAGGTAAATAAGATTGGAAATAAAATAAAAAGGTAATAAAATTTAAAAAATAAATTATTAAGGACAAAAAGTCGTAATATTTCGGCTAAAATATTTCAAACCTTAACCACCTGCGTCGCTGTGGCCTGTCACGCCTGCGTGAAAGCAGCGCTATCTCGTTGACTATGGTGGGGTGAAAACTGAAAAGCGGCACTGGGCCTAAAAAGAGATTCAGCAGGGCAGTTTCTTTAGTTTAAACAGATTAGAACAGCATTACTATAACGTTAAAAGTATTCAGGAATGATTAGCATAATGCTTTCTACATTGCATTCACACCTCTACTAAGATGACTCACACATTTCTTGCTGGATCCACATTAAATACCGCCAACATCCCCCTGACTCTGCAAATCTCTTGAACAGTTCAACTACACAGGTCCAAGAAAAAGGCAAGAAAAATTATCCCACAGAAAAGGGAAGGACAAGTAAAGGGGAAGATTTTTCTTGAAGCTTTGAATTCCTGTTCAACCCAGAGAAAATCAAGGAGACTCTTTTCTCTGGATGATTGTGGAAAATGGGTAGTGCTGGTGTTCATGTCCTGTGGGGCCAATCATTGCTTTTTTGGGATCAAAAGGTACCTTCTTTACATTTTATTGCTGTTTCTTCTTGGTTGATGTAATGGCTCTGTTTTCTTTTCTGACTTTAGCTTTTACTGAGCTTACCTGTGGTGTCTTTTGGTGCTGAATCTACCTGGGTGTTAGTGAGTTTTTCTGAGTTTTTGGAATGGGTGCTGGAGGTTTTTAAGGTTTGAGGTAAGCAATTGGGAATTGAGGTTTAAATTGGATGACACTGGGGGTTTGAAGAATTGGGTTTGTATGGTAATGGTACACTAGGGTTTTGCCATTCTACAAGTGAATTCTAATCGGCTTATCTTAAATCATTGCATTGATGGCTTTTGAGATATATATGAAGCTGGGTTGCATAAATGTTGCTAGATTTCTACTTGTTGGAAGAATTGGGATTTTGATTGCTGCATAAAGGGTTTAATAATTGAGTTCTTGATTCCTTTTCTGAAATTTTATTTTGAAAATTTTGTTTTCTTCTCCTTTATTAATAGAAAATGAATTTGGTTAACTTTCTTTCCACCCCAACCCACTTTCTAGCACTCTGTAGGTAGTTATTCTAAATATCAAGGATTCCGAGTTCATATTTTCGTTGTCCATGTAGTCAAGCAATTATTATCTGGGTGTTGAGCAATTCACTGGATCATTAAGTGTGTTTAATTTTGGAATCAAGAAATTGTCACGAGGGTTTTATGTATATTCTCTGACTTTCATTTGCTTTCTTGCTGTGTAGAAAGTCTCAAGTGTAATGAGAAAGGATGAGAATTAAAGATTGGATTGACAAACAAAATATCAGCTTAAGTGGGAGAGTGAGAAAGATGATGAGGTGCATTTTTTCTGGGGAGCAATTCAGAGCGGAGGAAATCATTCCTTCATCAGAATCTTTGGCCACCCGCGACTATTCCGCAAGTGGTTATTCTTCTCGACCTGGCGAGCCTGATCCAAAGTTGGATACCAGCAATATAGAAGAAGCTGAATCTTCCCTCCGCGAGAGTGGCTTTCTGAACTATGAGGTTAATTTCTCCATGCCTTCTTGCATCAAAATTGTGTCTGAACCCCAATAAACTAGATGATTTCATCATGCATTTTCTCTGTGATCTTTTTTTGAATGCTAACTTCAGTAGAATTGAGAAGGGCATTGCTGATAGAAGGTGGTTTTCGTTATTCAGAATTAAGCTTAGGTTCGACTAGTTTATACATTTCTCATGCACGATCGAGTGGGAAACATGGTTGTCCTAATATTTAAACCTGCAGACTCAATGTTGTTTCTCTCGCTTTCATTAAAAAAGAGGCTGTCGCCATGTCTAACACCCATAGTTGTCTGTAGCATAAGATATGCGATATGCATCTTCCAGTACAGCACAGACATTGAGTAATAGAACATCACATGTGTATCTAAATTGACATCATATTGCTCGTATCTTACGACATAGCTGCAGATTACGGGATACAAATCTCCGGTACGCAATATAATGTGATAACTTCAATAGGCTCAATATATTTTTGTATAAATGTTGGGGCTTTCATCTCTAATATTTGTATCATATGCACTTATTCACTTGTCTCTAAAACTTGATAAATAACGGTGTTAGACTAGATTTCTGAAGCAAGGTGATTTATTTTTCAATATATACTTTTTTCCAAGTTTTGTATACTATTATCTGCAATATGAAAATGTCAATCGGTATATTAGTTAATGTGATACGGTATGGTACGTGATACGAAAAATTGGGATTTCGATAAGCAATACATATTTTGATCTGACAACTATTCTAAATGCTTGCGTTTATGATCTAATGCATGACCTATGATTAAACCGACAACATGCTCAATGATCAATGCAACATGCTGTTTCATAATCTTATTAGTTGGTGAGTACACATCAAAGAATGTAAGTCTCCTCCTTCAAGCCTCTTCAAGAATAAGCAATATGCAAATTTAGTTCAGAATATTCCAAATTTTTGCTGTACCTGAGCTTTGTCCTGACATAAACATCCAAGGCAAGAGCAATGTTTTTCTTACTTGTTGCCAATACTCTTGTTTCGTTCCAATAATGACCCACATTCGTTTATCTGGTTTGGATGGATTATAGTAAAATCTAGCTTCAGCTTCAGCTACTAAAGATCCAAGATAACTAGGACTTGGCTGGCCGTCTTGACCCATTGATTTAGCTCCTCTGCCTGAACGTGCTTTGACCCTGCTACTATTCCTATTCCCATTAGTTGGGGGGTAGCCTATCTAGTACAGGACGGTGACTCTTAGGTGCCTATTTCAACAAGGTTAATTTCGCTAAAGGCTCAACAGGTAGGAAAGCAGAGCCTGGTGATCTTCCTTCTCTTCTTGACTTATTTTGCTTTCATGAGCTGCCTTCGAACCAGCACCCAACGGTCCTCAGAGATCATCTTTTTACTTAAAGATTTTCTCCTTTAAGCTGTAACCTACCCAATCAACAGTTCATAATGTTTAGTATGTGCATGACTTATATATTGGTATTGTCCTCATTCTTTTGTAGATATTTTCATATTTTGAAACCATTATAAGGCTAAAAATTTTGCTAATTACAGGAAGCCAGAGCTTTGTTAGGTCGACTCGAGTATCAGAAAGGGAACATAGAGGCTGCTCTTCATGTATTTGAAGGAATAGACATTGCTGCTGTGATTCCCAAGATAAGATCCTCCATTGCTAGAAGATCTGAGCTCCCTAGACGCCACTCCCAAAGTGATGCTGCCCCACTCATGTCTATGCATGCTGTCAATTTACTTTTTGAGGCAATTTTTCTAAAAGCAAAATCTTTGCAGGCTCGAGGCAGGTTTGAAGGTGCTTTCTTCACCTCTTTCCAGCTATTTTAATCTTTTCATGTTCAGTGCTCATCATCGGTCATTGGAGACAGAGTCTCTTCATACCGTACCTTTTGAGGCATGTTTATCTTTTTTCCAATGGGGTTTTACAGAAGCCGCTCAATCATGCAAAGTAATTCTGGACACTGTTGAATCTGCATTACCAGATGGCTTGCCGGTAAACTTTTCTAGTGATTGTAAGTTGCAAGACACCTTAAACAAGTCCGTTGAGCTACTTCCAGAGCTGTGGAAACTTGCATGGGCTCCCCAAGAAACAATTTTGTCGTACAGGAGGGCCCTGCTCTATCATTGGAATCTTGATATGGAAACCAGAACAAAAGTTGAAAAGGAGTTTGCTGAATTTCTTTTGTACAGCGGTTGCGATGCAAGCCCCCCAAATCTCCGCTCTCAGATGGAAGGTTCCTTTGTTCCGAGAAACAATATAGAAGAGGCTGTCCTCCTGCTATTGATTCTTCTCAGGAAATTTGTTAATAGAAGGATTGGATGGGACCCATCTATCTTTTATCACCTTTCTTTTGCACTAACCATTGCTGGTGACTTAAGGGCCCTCGCAAATCAGGTTGAAGAGTTACCTCCTGGCATCATTGGAAAAACAGAGAGATATAATACTCTAGCGCTATGCTATTATGGCGAAGGCGAAGACATGGTTGCTTTGAATCTGTTACGGAACCTGTTAAATAACAAAGAGAACCACAGCTGCTTTTTCGAGTTGTTACTGGCTTCAAAGATTTGTGGAGAAAATCCTAACTGCCTCGAAGAAGGTATAGCGTGTGCTAC
Organism: Escallonia herrerae; assembly: GCA_033070095.1. Lineage (NCBI taxonomy): Eukaryota > Viridiplantae > Streptophyta > Magnoliopsida > Escalloniales > Escalloniaceae > Escallonia > Escallonia herrerae. The sequence continues at coordinate 59,202 of JAVXUP010000995.1, read as the reverse complement.
GAAAGTGCTCCTGAAGAATGGGGGAAGCTGTGACCAGATGGTGGGTGTTGCAAATTATTTACGTGGTATTTCGCTGTCAGCTCATTCGAGAATGATTGCTTCTGATTCCCATAGGATTTCAAGACAATCTGAAGCACTTGAGGCTTTACAAACTGCCCAAAGAACAATGAGAGAAAGAAATCCTGTGGTTCTATTCCATCTTAGTCTAGAAAATGCTGATCAGAGAAAGTTGGATATTGCTCTTTACTATGCGAAGGAATTACTGAAACTTGAGGCTGGGTCCAGTATTAAGGGATGGATCCTTCTAGCGCGGATATTGTCAGCTCAAAGACGGTATGTTGATGCTGAGAATATAATTAATGCTGCTCTAGATGAGACAGGAATGTGGGAACAAGGAGAATTAATGCGAACCAAAGCTAACCTGCAAATAGCACAGGGTCATTTAAGGAATGCCATAGAGACATACACTCATCTTCTTGCGGTTCTTCAAGTTCGGAGTAAGAGCTTTGGCGTTCAGAAAAAGCTTTTAAAGGTACGCTGCCAAATCTATGTATTAGGTTGTTTCTATTCACTTCAATTTTCAGTGTTAGAAACTTATCCCCATGATATTGTCGCAATTGTTTATGCAAGCAAACTCAATTTTTATGTGAATGATTGCACATTTATTTCTAGGTGCTATTCTGCCTATTAAAGTAGGATCCACGAAAATGTTCAACTTTTTTACTCTTTCCAGAAAATGGGTTAAAAAGATGAACTTTTCAAGAAGCCAGGAAAGATGATCCTCTGAACATTTTTTGCTCGCAGAACAGGAGAAACAGTGATAGAGGTTTGGAAATGGAAACATGGCATGATCTTGCAAACTTATATACAAGCTTGTCACAGTGGCGGGACGCTGAGGTGTGCCTTTCAAAATCGAAGGCTATCAGCACTCATTCTGCTTCTAGATGGCACTCGACAGGTACATTATGCTTTCATCGCATCTGTTCTTGTAAGTTTTTGAACTTTGGTTACTTCCACTTGAGCTATATACATATTATGGGCTTACGGATTTCTTTTGAAACTTTTCCTTGTACTGAAACAATTATTTTTTTCTGTTAGTCCTTGCTGCAGTTGCCAGCATTGATATTCCTGTACTTATAAAAGTATTTTCTCATCACTTCGTGTGATCTTATTCTTTTTGATAAGTAAAGAGCTGTTCGTTTTAGGGGAGTCGAGCCTGGTTCTATTGCTTGGAAAGTGTGTGATAGTTGACCTTGAAGGATAATGGAATAAAAGGGTATCTTTTTCATTGAAAATAATTTGTTTTCGTGGGATATTTTCAGACTTTTTTTAGTCTGCTTATTTCGTGCTGAGAATGGCACTTATCCTGTAAAGCAACTCTGAGGAATTTACTTACAGATTGGAAGTTGCATATGTTGTATACGATGTCAGTCTTCCAGAAGCAACATGGTAGGAAAATTACATAGCCATTATATGAGGTGATAGAATAATATAGCATCGTACACTGACGATGGGACTTCTCTATCAAAAATCATTCCTTATGGAAGTCACTTCATATGGTCTGATCTTGGTTTTTTCTAGGACTACTCTATGAAGCAAAGGGCCTCCTCAAGGAAGCTCTAAAATCCTTTGAAGAAGCATTAAATGTTGAACCTAACCATGTTCCGAGCTTGATATCCACTGCCATCGTCCTCAGAAAGCTCAGCGATCAATCGTTGCCAGTTGTGAGAAGCTTTCTGACCGATGCACTACGTCTGGACAGATCAAACCATTCTGCATGGTACAATCTGGGGCTCCTCTACAAGGCTGAAGCGGGTGCATCAGCACTAGAAGCTGCTGAGTGTTTCAAGGCTGCAGCTATTCTTCAAGAATCTGCTCCTGTAGAACCCTTCAGATAGACAATCTGCCAGCCTGGCTCCACCAGCACACTGTATCCAACTTTATACTATTTCCGGAAAATTAGATCCAAATGTATAGGCAGAAATATATATATATACAGCACATATATAAAAGGTAATCTTTTGTAAGTTTTGTTTCCCTCAAGTCTGGTGTTGTAAACCGTGGATAATTTTTGGTTAAATCAATATATGTCACGATAAGATGAGATAGTTAGTTGCTGCCTCCATGTACCAGAAGCAATATCAACACCCTATAATTGTTCGAATGTCAGTATGATAATAATCTTGTCCTTTTATCAGCAATATTGAACAAATTCTTTTCAGAAGCAGAACCAAAACATTTTTCGCTACAAGGAGAGTGGTTTAGTATTATTAGTAGGTAATGATGTCATTCGACATATTATTCTTGAATAGTATTCTCGAGAGAAGCAGCCTAGTGTTTAAGAGCACTCCTTTTCCCTGGCTTGATGAGGATTCTACCCTCGTCCTGCACAACTACCATCGATGTTATCGTCGTGAAGAAGAAGAAAAAAAAAAAGAACAGGAATGCAAATACACAAACTCAAAGGCCGAGGCGAACAAATGAAACATGGTAACTATCACATTTTCTTACACTACCAAAAAACATATAGTACAATTGCCTAGATTTCTTTTGATAAATCTGTTACACCAAAGTATAATGAGAAACGGACTATGATGGTAGCGTTTGGTTTATGCATTGTGCTATCAAATTATTGCTTAATTTAGTTTCCTGTTCTACCCAAAACAAAACTTTTTTTTATCATATTGATTAGTGCTAAAATCTAGAACTAAATAATTTCATTATGAGGCGAAGTTTCAGAATTAGTTAAGACAAACAAACAATAATTAAGTAAAAAAAGGAAAAATAAAATGCCTCCCAAAAAATTGAGGCTGTTGACCCTAAGAAGATTGAGGCTATGACAGCTTGGCCCTTACCAAAAACACTAAAACAACTCACGGGATTCTTGGGCCTCAACTACAGGAAATTCATCAAGCACTATGGCATCATTAGCAAACCTTTAACCAGGTTACTGCAAAAGAACAATTTCCACTGGAATCCTGAAGCCATAAAAGCCTTTGAAGCTCTCAAAACTGCAACGACTAGTGCTACTGTTCTTGCCCTACCAGATTTTTCTATCACCTTTGTAGTGGAGGTTGATGCAAGTGAACAGGGTATGGGGCTGTCTTAATGCAATTGGGAAGACCAATAGCCTTTTTCAGTAAGGCTTTTGGGCCAAGGGCATTAGCTATGTCCACTTATAAGAAGGAATTGGTATCTTTAGTACAAGCAATTCTACATTGGCATTGCTACCTAAGCAGTCAACCATTTATTGTGAAAACAGACCATTGTAGCCTTAAATTCCTGTTAGGACAGAGAGTTACATCATTATTGCAGCAGAAGTGTTTATCTAAACTGCTTGGTTTCACCTTTGAAATACATTACAAAGCTGGGAGGGAAAATGGAGCTACAGAGGCTTTATCTAGAATGCCAAGGGATGAGCCAATATCTGGAAGATGTCAAGCTATATCACAAGTCACGCCATTATGGCTTACTGAACTACAGGAGAGTTATGAGGCAGACCAAGAGGTACAACAGCAGATGCAACTCCTTATCTTGGAACCTATGGCAACATCTGAGTATTACCTTGAACAGGGTGTGCTTAGATTTAGAGGTAAACTGTATGTTGGAGGGAATGGGGAGTTGAGGGAGTAGATCATACAAGCCTTGCATGCTTTAGGAATTGGGGGCCACTCTGGAAACACAGCTACCTTCAAAAGGATTGCAGCCTTGTTCTTTTGGCCTTTGATGAGAAGTGACATTAAGAATACCATTTTGCAGTGTGAAGTATGCCAAAGAAACAAGGTTGAACATGTCCCTTATCCAGGACTTTTACAACCATTACCTATTCCTTCACAATTCTGGAGTAGTGTCTCAATGGACTTCATTGAGGGGGTTGCCATAATCTGAAAACAAGGAAGTGATTATGGTAGTGGTGGATAGACTGAGTAAGGTTACTCACTTTATTGCACTTAGTCACCCTCACACAGCTCAAGATGTGGCCAGAGCTTACTTTGACCATGTATTTAAGTTATATAGTGCACCAGATAACATTGTCACAGACAGAGGGAGCATATTTTTTAGCCAATTCTGGAAAAAACTGTTCCATCTTATGGATACCAAGCTGAGCCTTAGCACAGCTTACCACCCTCAAAGTGATGGCCAAACTGAGAGGGTCAATCAGTGTTTAGAGACTTACTTGAGATGTTTTTGTGGGGATAGACCTAAGGCTTGGTCAAAATGGTTAACCCTTGCTGAGTATTGGTTCAATACTTCATACCACAGTGCACTCAAAATGACTCCATTCCAAGCACTTTATGGATATAGCCCCAGGCCCCTTAATCTGGGAACAAATGAGACCACTCACATATCCTCAGTGGATGCATACATGGCTGACAGAGCTAAGGTTTTAAACTTGCTCAAGAAAAATTTGGTGATAGCACAAGAGAGAATAAAGATGTATGCAGACAAAAAGCGAACTGAAAGAGAGTTTGCAGTAGGAGATTTTGTTTACTTAAAATTGCAGCCATATAGGCAGAGCAGCCTAGCTCTTAGAAGGAATCTAAAACTTGCTCCTAGATACTATGGTCCTTTCAAAATCATAGCAAAGGTGGGAAGAGTAGCTTATAGACTCAAACTACCCCCAGAGGCTAAGCTACATCCTGTTTTCCATGTCTCACTCTTGAAGGCTGCAATTGGTAAAGGAGTGGCTGTTAATCAAACTCTTCCTCCTATTAATGAAGCTGGTCAGGTAACCCTTGAACCTACTCACATTCTGGAGCATAGAATGATCAAAAGAGGATCTACCTATGTTCCTTAAGTCTTGGTAGGATGGACTAACCTTCCAGAAGGAGACACTACCTGGGAAGATTGGGAGGTTCTGAAGAACAAATTTCCTGAGTTTGTTACAGTGGTGGAGGGAAATTTTGAAGGGGAATGGAATGTCAGGAATTCTCCTAAAAGAATTCCTATCAGGATCAGAATTAAGAAGAGGAATTTACCTCTAGCTTCTGTTAATGTGGCAGCTGAAAAAGAAACACAGGAAGAAGAAGGCTTAACAGCAGATTTGGAAACAATTGGAAGGGAAGTTGATCACACGCAATGGTGGAAGGTGAGTCAGCAGGCGCGTGAGTGCATCCTTAAGTGAAGAGTTGGAGACCACGCGCCATTAACTCTTAATCAGCATTTAAGGGTTAAAGAAGTAATTAAGCAGAACCAAATATAAGATGGATCCTTGCCTGAAGAATTACAGCATTAAATTAATGCCCTTCTTGTATTTTCTTTTCAGTAATTACATTTTTCCTACTTTTGTTGAGAATCAGTTGTAACCATCTATATGATGGCCAAGACAGCACAGAGAGGATCATTCGGTTATGCAAAGAAAATTCTCATTTCTCTATCTTCTCTCGAGCTCTGTATCTTCTCTTCTTCTGGTCCAAGCAATTGGATTTTCTTCAAATTATTTCTCAAAAAATTCATTTCAATTTAGCTTGGAACTAAGTCAAGTATCCAAAGTCTTGACAATATGTTGGAAAATTGTCCAAATTTCTGCATTTCTTTCATGGCTATACCATCTGTTTCGCATTATACGATTTACAACAATTTTTTGTCCAAGCATGAGGAAAATTTGTAACAATGGGTGTCTTTTGCAACAATTACAAACGCTTTGAGATTGGCCTATCTAGAGGAATATGGATTAATTTTGATATCAAGAACATAATGTTATCATAAGTTTGGTTTTTTCAGATCTCACCTATATTAATACCTATACCATCAGACTCGTACCCACAAGAGGTTATCCACGAGTGACCTGCAGGTAGCCATTTACCAGGTCTAGTTGGAATGCACAATGCCATTAGAAGCATTCCCATGCATGGATTCGGAATAAATGCTAGCTCGACCAAGGAAGTGGCCCATGATCTTTTCTCTCGACAAGCTAATCAATATTCTCCAAAAGACTACGATTGAACTATAAACCACTGCGTTATATAGCACGTACATCTCGTAAATGACTGTCAATGGACTATCATAAATGGCATCTCACACCGTCAATGTACAAGGGTCATTCAAATTTATAAACGTGATCAAACACCCATAATGTCTAGACGCAAACAATCTCTGACGCTAAATTTCGTGCCACTTCGAGTTGTCGCTAAGAAAGTTGAGAAAAGTTTCAAGCTCAAGCGGGCAAAAATGGAGAGTGAATAGTGTGCATCAATTCTTTCCCACACATGCCCTCAATCAATACTATTCTTGGTGTGCCTCGTACTTTTAAAACATGAGACTGGGATCCAGTTGAATCTACAAGGGCAATATGTTCTCCTTCTGCTTCTATGTAAAGTCTAATGTTTGGAAAATTTAGAGAGGGAGAAAAGGAAAACTCAAGTTAATCAATAGAAAAGGATTGCTTCTGCAATGCGTTCTCCCCTTTTTTTTCCCTATAAATACTTCACCTCATTATGCATTTTGATGTAGAACGACGAAGTAGTTTTGTTGGTTTGTTTTTTGATCTAAATTTTTTGTAGTTTCTTGGTTCTATAAGGCTCACAGAATAGGAACTTAAAGAGCATCCTTAAATCGGGAAATTTGTTGGACTCTCTTAGCAAACTACTTGGGATTAGGCAATGCTGATTTACTCTCATAAATTTTCCACTAAAATGAGTTAATTCCATGGGCCAAGCAAGGCCAAGGCAGCAATTATCAAGCAAGCCATGGCCATTTAGTAGCGTGTGGCAGCCTAGTTGCTGCGTGGATTCTTCTTGCCTAGCGACGATGTTGATCGATGTCCCATTCTTCTTTGGATTTATACCCCCGTCATGGGGGCAAGGATTTAGTAGAAGCATGAAAGCCCCACAGATCAAAGAGATTCAATATTCAATATGGCTCGAGGTAACGCCCCACAAGGAGGGTTTGGCTTCGGAGTGGCATGGACAGTGTCTAGCAATGATGGCTTGATTTTATTTAAGAATAAAGAACAAAATTACGTTCCAACAAGAAAAGTAACTTCCCTTGTCCCCTTAGGCACGCTTGATTCTAGAGGTAAGGGTGTTGCTGCCTCTTCGTCTCCATACCTTATACCTAGTCCCAACATTCGATTTTCACTGCAAATGAATATATCGTGATCATCAGACCACAAAAAAGGACAATTATAAGCATACTTGATGATTAAGCCCGGACCATGCATCTCTTTTGGTATAGCCAATGCTTATAAAATTTTAGTAAGTTTGAGGGATGTCATGCTTATAGAAATTGTACTAGAATCACAGGACTAGACACTTCAAACATTTACATAGATATTCCCATAACCTAAATTACTATTGTGCTCCCTATACTTGAGACTGTCTCAACTCTTGTTCCATCTCATCCTGCGATTACAAGCAAGCACCACAAGAAAATATGTATTTTGCGACGGAGTTTTAGCGACGGAAGGTATTCCGTCGCTAAACATGTCTTTAAGCGACGGAATATACCGTCGTTAAAACTCCGTTGCAAAATACTATTACCGACGGAAGATACCGTCGGTAAAAGTATTTTGCAACGGAGTTTTAACGGCGGACTTTTAGTGACGGAATTACCGTCGCTAAATATTTTTATAAAATTAGTAATTTTGAGTTTTTTTTTAAAATTATTTAAACGACGGAATAAAACCGTCGCTAAAAATTTTGTCGCAAAAGTCTTTATAATAAGACATTCACCGACGGAGTTTTAGCGACGGTCTTATTCCGTCGCTAAAGATCCTCCATTTAAATTCAGATCTGGTTTCTTTCTCTCTCCCCGTTCTCTCTCTCCCCGTTCTCTCTCTGAAATTCTGCTCCCACCCACCCACCGCCGTTCTCACCTCCGGCGACCCTTCTCTACGGCGACCCAGCTCCGGCGACACTCCCGTCCCCCACCCGACGCCGCGCCACCAAGCCTTGCACTCCGGTCGTGCCACAAAGCCCTCCACTGTCGCCGCGCAAGAAAACCCACCACTGCCGCCGCACCACCAACGCTGGCGCCGTCGTACCCACCTCGAGATTTGTATGTCAATTGCCCTAAATTATCTGAATTTTTTGTTAATTTGTCTTCAATTTAGGTTACATGCCCTAAATTATCTGAATTATTTAGATTTGTATGTCAATTTAGGTTCAATTTTTTGTTAATTTGTCAATTGCCCTAAATTATCTGAATTATTTATGATGTCATTCACTTTGTTGTTCAGACGGATCTTGGCTTATTGAAGAACTTGAACTTGTTATCTCTAATTTTCCTTAATTCTTGACGAGGTAGGGAAGAAAACCATATTTGGTAGTTAGTCTGTAACACCGATATAGATCATGGTGACGCTGAAAGGTCATAGATTATGGGCCATTGCATGACATCAGGATAAGAAAGCCTCTGTATTGTTTATTCAATTCAACCGACCACTAAATTGAAGTAATTGAACCATAATTGAACCCTAAGTAAATCCTAAATTGAATGCCCTAATTGAATCGAACCCTAAATTAAACTAATTGAACCCCTAATTAAACCCTAAATTGATTGCCCCAATCTAACCGAACCCTAATTGAACCCTAAATTGAATGCCTCAAATCAACCAAAATTATTGTTGATGATGATTTATGCCTAAATTATTATTTTTCACGTGTTAATGTCTTTGTATATAATCTATATGAAGTCAGATATGGATAGGATACGGGCTATTCATGGCCGGGCTGGACGCCGAGCTGCTTCCTCCCCGGTTAGTCCCACCTCGTCATTGCCTACTGATGACGAGGCACAGAGTGATCGCGGACAGCCATCGGGGGCCCAGCCCCAGCCGTCGCCGCCGTCACCGTCGCCCCAGCCATCGCCCCAGCCATCGCCGTCGCCCCAGCCCTAGCTCGAGCCGTCGCCCTAGCCCGACGCAGATTCATCCCACACGCGCGTGCATTCTCCATCTTCCGTGGGTTCTACCTCAGGTATAGTTGATAACGGTGTTTCGTACATTTTCGCTAGCCTTATATTTGAACTGTATTAATGTCTGTGTTTTGTAGGATCTCGACGAGGCCGTGGTCCGACACGCGGGGTACGCATCGACCCCCAGCGTAAACAGAGAGTTACGCTCACGCAGGAGGGCCTGTAAGTACTAAAAATATCACCCCATGCCTTATGTTTAAAATTTTGGGGTGTTAATTTATATTTGAACTGTATTAATTAATTTAATTACTTCTTTGGCAGGATCCTGGAGAATATTGCGAGGACGAAGATCGGCGTTCTTGTGAAGGGCCGATTCTTCGAGCCACGCCTGTACTGGAAGGACTGGGATGCCGCTGCGAGGGAGGCCCTATGGGAGGAGTGGCTGGTACGGTGAAGTATTTTTTTCAGCGTTAGTAAATGTTAAATTACAGTTTGTTTTATGTTGTTAATTTGTGTTATTGAATGCCTTACAGGAGGGGTTCACGTTTGACACGCCTCAGCAGCAGGTACTGGGGCAGCAGGCTTTCTTTGCCTACATCGGCAAGAATTACCGCCGATGGCTCCACGATGCACGGGACCGGGCGAAGAAGGCGCTGCCCGCGGGTGCCCCGATGACGGACATGGCGAGATATCCCCCACATTGGATATCTCACCGTGTATGGGGGTAGATGATAGATCGGTGGGCTACGGATCCAGGTTGGGACGCCAAGAGTAAGAGCGGGACTGAGAACAGACAGAACAAAGATCCGACGCACACGGGGGGGTCGGTGCCACACGACATCGTCCGACACAAGAACGCGGTCGAGCACCCGGATCTGGAGGACGATGAGGTCGTAGCTCTGACGTATAATCAGACGCACGTGCGGAAGAAGGACAAGGACGAGACGCACCGGGCGGGCGACTATATTTCAGATATTGCCCGGCGGATCGATGTGAGTCAATTTATTTAAGTTAATGTTTTTTCTTTCTATCCTCAATGTCTGTTTCGTTAATTAATGCCCTAACATATCGTTAAACCACTATTTTTGCAGGCCTCGTATGAACAGCTAAGGGGGTCCGAGCAGCAGTCCGGACAGCCATCAGCGTCCACTAGTACGGCTGCGAGTACTGGGGGGTTGAAGCGATGGCTGGATACGCCGGAGGTCGTGAATCGGCCGAAAGGCCGCATACGCGGCCTGCCTAGCACGACTGCTCGTGCCGTGATAGGAGCGTCCTCACCCCCTGCTGCCCCTCCACAGACACCGGCTCCTCGGCCTCAGTTGGACGACGAGGAGATCCAGCGCATTGCTACAGTGGTGTGCCGGATGATCAGGGAGCAGGGCACTGCTGGACAGGCCGCCCCGGCCCCGGATCAGCAGGATCCAGATCCGGGACTCGGGAACCCCTGATGAGCCCCTTCCCGTGCCCGTTCCTAGCTTCCCCCCCCCCCCCGTGCCCGCCTTGTACTCTTCTCCCCTCTCCTAACCGGCTATATCCGGTTCCCGGCTTGTACATATATGAATTTTTTTTATTATAAATTTTTTTTATAATTGATTATATATATTTCTTTCTGTATTGATTATTGCGCGTTGTTGTTGAGATTTGAAAATTGTATTACAGGTTTGGGTAATTGAAAAATAAAAAAAAATTGACTTTTGGCGACGGATTAATTCCGTCGCTAAAGTATTCCTACAATCAGTTATTTAGCGACGGAATATTCCGTCGTTAAATACGTTTTTTAGTGACGGAATATTCCGTCTCGAAAATATAAATCCGTCGCTAAAGAATATAATTCGCGACGGAATATCCGTCGCTAATTAAAATAAATCCGTCGGTAAAAATGACATATTTAGCGACGGATTTAAAAATTCCGTCGCTAAACTATTAGTGACGGGCTTTTATACGAGGGATATTTAGCGACGGTGAATCCGTCGCTAATTCTTTTAGAGACGGATTTTTAACTTTTAGCGACGGATTACCCCGTCGCTAAAACCCTGTTTTCTTGTAGTGAAGGATGAATATCAAATTTGATTAAAATAGAAAAAGGTAAAAAGAAAGCCCATAAATAATCGATATATTTCATCTTGGGTAACTTTATTCTCTGGCTTTTATGCAATAATCGCCTTAAGACTCGAGATAAACTGCTTCAGCGGGGAGTGTTGGCATCTGATAGGTGCATTTTTATGGGGTATTGCAAAGAATTCATGTTCAATTGTTCATTGTTGTCAAGCCTGCAGCTGAGGTCCTCAACGTCATTGAGCATATGTTACTGGACAAAGTGTTGAGTTGGAAACTGACTGCTAAAACCCCAGTACATTGGAAAATTTGCCAACATTAGGGGCTATATGCTAGTTATGGCAACTTGACTGCTATTTCTCTCATGTGCTCTGTCCTTAGTACTTGTTATGGCATGTTGTTGCTTAAGGTTAACTCCCTGTAGTTAGGTTATAAAGAAATTGACTATGGTCATTTGTTTTGTTTTGTTTCAATGCGATTACTTTTGCTTAAAAAGCCCTAAAACCCTTTCAGGGCTTTTCTGTTTCATAGTCAACAAGCCTGGTATTTAGCATTTTCACATTTGACGGTCTCAAATTTGACTAAGCTGTTCAATCCTATCCCCGTTAATAATTACTAGTTAATGTGCCCGTGCAAATGCACGGGACGCGATGCAATTTAGTTTTAATGTCAAATTTAATATAGCCTATTCAGTTTGAAATGCCAAAAGGCAGAGAAAGATAATTCATTTCGAAGGCAAATGAGCTAATTCATTATACATCTTAAGCGTAACAGTTAACATTATTTAAGGATCTAACTTTCTCCAATAAATTAGTCTACTGCCTAATATATACGAACAATAGCAAAATAGAGAATCTTTAAGCCCAAACTTTGATTATTGATCATTTTATCATCTAAAATTACTTACTACTAAGGGAAAAGATGTATGATACATTAATGCAATTTTTGAGCCTTTTTTTTTTTTACCATAATCTAGTAAAGAATGTTTGTATATTTTTATATCGCGACAGACTAATTGCCTCTTTTAGTGACGAAAGGGCGTGAGCTTATCAAGAAAATGTGTAGATTAAGGCTCTGTTTGACAGAGCTTTTTTTTTTGGTCTCCAGTTTTTAAAGAGCAGTTTTTAAAGAGCAACTTAATTTTTTTTTTTTATAAAAACAAATGAGTGTTTGATAACCCTTTTTTTTTTAGTTTTTTTTTTTGATGTTTGGTAACCCTTTTTATTTTGACTTTTTTTTTTAGGTGGTTTGCGGTGGTGATGGTGGGGCGTAGCGGTGGTCGACGGTGGTGGTGGCCGGCGGTGGTTGTCGCCGGCAATGGTGGCCGGAGGTGGCTGCCGCCTGGCGGTGGCCGGAGGTGGTGGATGCCGGCGGTGGTGGTTGCCGGCGAGCGACAGTGGCTGTCGGGAGGCGGTGGCTGCCGGCGGTGGTGACCGGAGGCCACCAGCCGCCCGGTGGTGGTTGCCGGCGGCCGGAGGTGGCTGTCGGGCGGCGGTGGCTGCCGGAGGTGACTGCCGGCGGTGGTGGCCAGAGGTGGCTGCCGCCTGGTGGTGGTTGTCGGCGGCCGGAGGTGGCTGTCGGGCGGCGGTGGTAGCCACCGCCCACCGCCGTACGGTGGTGGCTGCCGGAGGCCAGAGGTGGCTGTCGGTGGCTACCGGGCGGCAGTGGGCGGTGGCTACCGGCGGTGGCTATGAGTTGTGATGGAGGTCTCAAAAAAAAATTAAAGTGAAAACGAAAAGAGCTTTTTCCTCTTTTTTTTTACTCTACAATTTAAAAAGCCACTTTTTAAATTGAAAAAAAAAAAGTGGTACCAAACACTCCTATTTTTTCCAATTTTCAAAACTGAAAAAAAAGAGCAAAAAAAAACCCTGTCAAACGGCCCCTAAGTTTCACTTTTTCTCTTTCATTTTTTAAAATATTGGCAAATCACATATATCCTATAGTAACACCACATATATTTTCTCATGAGAAGTAAGGAATTACATGTGCTTTTTAGATATGTTCATACCATTAAGAAATTGTTCAAACCTCAAAAGCGACGTCTTGACCAAATAAAACTTTTTGATAATTGTACATGAGTACCAAAGCATTATCTGGAGAAGGCTCTTCTAGTAAAAGTATTAAGAGTTCCTAGTCCTAGGATAGATTTTAAAAAAACTTGCAAATTTTGTCGAAGAACCAAAACCTAGAAACTTTATTGGTTAATATGTTTTACTATTTGTCTAATTAGTGTTCTCAACACTAATTATTTCACTATCTTATACTAACATTAAAACACCTTAGTGCTGCCATTTTCGTTACCATAATCTCCATTATTGGCACCAACCAGCTGCTACCACCCGCTACTACTATCACCACCACGACTTCTGTTGTATCCCCACTTGCATGTACATATAACACTGTCACCGTCAACCACCACCACGTCTTACCACAACAACCACTGTTACCAAAATTTAATATCATTCATATCTGCAACATCAATCGAACCTTTACTACCGATGGCACGTCTACCTCATTTTTTAGCTAGCATTACAAGTTATAATTTTTTAAATGGGGTTAAGTTTTGTCTTAGATCTCATTTACGTTACATTTCTTTTTGTTCTCCAAACTTATTTTAATCGGAATTACTTGTTTGCCAATCAAATTCAATTACCTCTTGAAATTTATTTTGAGATAAAATTGGCTCTAAATCAAGTGTAACACTTAAAGGTTTGTGCATGAGACCACAAACTCAAACGAAAGCTTACTAAAACATGAGATTTTCTCCAAAGTTACTTTTAACAATCTCAATAGAGCAAGTGCTACTTTATTTTTAAGTCTCTTGGAGCCATTTGATAAAATCACTTAAGCCCTCAGTCTACCATCTCATTTGAATGCATATTCACTCCTATTAATACATATGTGTCTAGAATATTCTAATATTACTTTACACCTACAATGCGTAATAAAAGGTTTTACAACAAATAATTTTGGAATGTTAAATTTAAATAAAATATGAAACTTATAAAAAACAAAGGCCGAGAAGCCAATAACAAAAATAAAAAAATCATATAATAATTGATCTAGATCACTAATATCTGGTAGAAAGGTAGTTTAAGCTTGAACACATAGGAGAAAGGTGGTTTAAAGTTGAGCACGTCTTGACACTTTTTGTTGCCAACTCTAGAATTTTTAACATACTCATTTTTAGTACACTTTTAGTGATAGATATCAAGAGTGGTGCATATTGCAAATTATAGCCTCATAATTCTGTTAATCTAGATACCAAGACGGCAATGCAATGCATGCTTTGCATTGCCGCATGCAAATGATATCTTCTACCTTTTTACTATCACTACAAGAAAAAAGGCTTTTAGCGACGGAAAAATCCATCGCTAAAAGCCTAAAATCCGTCGCTAAATGTTTTAGTGACGGATTTACAGTCGCTAAAAGTCCCTCGTATAAAAGCCCGTTACTAATAGTTTGACGACGGAATTTTCAAATCCGTCGTGTAATATTTAAGTTTTTGCAACGGATTTATTTATTAATTAGCGACGGAATATCCGTCTCTAATTATATTTTAAGTATTTTAATTTAATTTCTTTTTTTGTTAAATTAGCGATAGAATAATTTTTTTAGCGACGGAATATTCCGTCGCTAAATGTCCTATTTAGTGACGGAATAATCCGTTGCTAAAAAACCGATAGTGATAAAAAACAATTAGCGACGGATATAATCCGTCGCCAAAAGTCAAAAATTTTTAAAATTTTTATTTTTTTCTAATGCCCAAACCTGTAATAAAAAAATCAATCCTCAATAATAACGCGCAATAATCAATACACAAAGAAATATGTATAATTAATCATAAAAAAGACTCATTATGTACAAGCTAGGAACCGGATACAACCAGTTAGGGGAGGGGAGAAGAGTACAAGCCGGGCGCGGGGGCCGGGGGGGAAGAAGGGACCGGGCACGAAAGGGGCTCATCAGGGGTTGTCGTAGAGTTGTCAAACGGGCCGGGCGGCCCGTGGGCTGGCCCGGCCCGGCCCGGTTCTGGCCCGGCCTGGCCCGGCCCCATCCATGAACAGTAGCGGCCCAGCACAAGCAGGCTTGGGGCCTGGGCCTGGACCAGGCCTTCAGTTTCTGCGAAAAAGCCCGGCCCGGCCCGGCCCGGAAACTGCCCGGTTTGGCCCGGCCCGAAGTCGGCCCGGTTTTGGCCCCACCACTTGTTTGAATTTTTTGCTTTTCCCCCCCTTTCTTCCACCCCTTTTCCAAAATTCCACTTTTACCCCCCCCCCCAACAGCATTGTTATGTGTTAAGATTTTATTAATAAAGCTCACCAAGAAGAGTATGAAAATGTTTAACATATAATAAAAAATATAATGGCTAACAAATAAATATGTATATACATACATACATATATATGTATATTACTTATAATGAAATAAAAGGATAAAGATTAGGTTCGTTAAATTGTGAATATTGCATAGAGATGAAATTTAAAATTGAATAACAAGAAAAAAAAAAAGGGCCCGGGCCCGGCCCAAGCCCGGCCCTAGATATTGGGCCTAGGGCCAGGGCCTGGACTGGGCCTAGGTTTGCCTTCGGCAGGCCCGGCCCGGTTGGCAGCCCCACTGGCCCGGCCCCGGCCCGGCCCCACAGCAGGCCCGATGGGCTTGGGCTGGGCCGGCCCAAGCCCAGCCCTTTGACATCTCTAGGTTGTCGAGTCCCGGATCTGGATCCTGCTGATTCGGGGCCGGCTCGGCATGTCCAGCTGCCGCACCCTGCTGATCCTGCTCCCTGATCATCCTCAACACCACCGTAGCAATGCGCGCGATCTCCTCGTCGTCCAACGGATGCTGAGGAGCCGGTGTCTGTGGAGGGGCAGCGAGGGGTGAGGACGCTCCTATCACGGCCTTTCGGCCGATTGACGACCTCCGGCGTATCCAGCCATCGCTTCAACGCCTCAGTACTCGCACCCGTACTAATGGACGCTGATGGCTGTCCAGACTGCTCCTCGGACCCCCTAAGCTGTTCATACGAGACCTGCAAAAACAATGATATAAAGATATGTTAGGGTATTAATTAACGCAACAGACACTAAGGATAGAAAGACAAAAAATTAACAACTTAAACAAATTGACTCACATCGATCCGCTGAGCAATATCTGAAATATAGTCGCCCGCCCGGTGCGCCTCGTCCTTGTCCTTCTTAAGCACCTGCGTGCTTCATGTATTCCTCAAATATTGGTGTATGTCCATTGTGGTACCACTTTGCTTCCAATAAGTAGGTTTTACACAAATCCACCCACTGAAAATATTGTACACTGATTAGAGAACTCAAAAGGAATTCCACAGCAAAAACAATTGAGGAATAGAAGATAGGAAGAAATCAGAAATCAGTGTACAGCATTTTTGAGGTATGAAATAATTCAGGAGCTTTGTTCTTTAAGAACATCATATGCCGCCTCATTGATGGAATTTAAAAGACACAAGAAACAAATCTTTATGTAGTCCAGGAGTTGATCCACTGCACTGAATTCCCATCTGAAAGCAGAAAAGATGATTAAGAAACGGGTTTTGGGTTTAAACTATATTTCCATTTTACCACAACCCTTATCGCTTTACAAACCTCTCAACAACATTAGTAAACTATTCAAACTCTTCCAGAGTATCAACAAAATGGCCTTCGTGGTAATCCTCCTAGTACATTGGAACTGAGGCACGGAGTTACCTCCCACAGTCCAAAAAAAGTTCTCCATTAACATGTCCCTAGCAAAGCTTGCTCTTCCACTACCTACAAAAGATGGA
>JAVXUP010000995.1:0-37500 GCA_033070095.1 Escallonia herrerae | reverse complement strand
ATCTCCAAACCCTAGCTCACCGTGCCTCCATCACGTAAAACTCCAACCACCAAAAGCTCTTCATGTATTGCCTCCATTGTTCACTAAATTCGAAGGAGAGAAAGCTTCAAGGTGAAAGACCATAGCCAGCAAAAGCTCTTCACTGATTGCCTGCATTGTTCACTAAATTTCTCTGGTATATGATGGCCCTCCATATTGCTGCGTTGCTTGATATATTTTACTTTAGGATGTTTCATGATATAGATGCGCCTTCACAATGGGAATATGTAATGTTTTTGAAAGTGAAGTTTGCTCTTCTGTCATATTGGATATTTATTCGGTTGATGACTTGCTGTCGGCTCTTACCGCTTCTTGTAATGTATAAGAAGTATCATTTAAATCTGAAATCGCTGTTTCATTGGATGGATTGTTTTTTTTCTAATAAATAAACACTAAGTGGATTGCTTTCATTTGAACTTTATCCAGGGTAGCTTCCATCTTTAATTAGTCATACCAGGGGTTCCGCCCTCCATCGTCTTTTGCGTCTTTGCTTTTGGCAGGATAAAGTGTCCCCAGCTATCAGTTGATTTATATGGGAAAAATGTGTTCTGAATCTAGCAAGTTATGGGAACCTAATTGATATTCATGATTGTGTTTTTCAATGATACTGAGACTATATATATATCTTTTGATGGCATAAGAATGGCTTTAACCACTTCCATTAAGAACATTCACCTGCTCGCTTTCTAGGTTTAACCTTATCAATATGGAAACAGAAGGGAAGCATGCAATTTAACGATTAAAGAGAAACATAGGGAACATGTTTTTACCTAAAGCTTCATAGTGTTGCTTAATATCCCCTTAGGGTCCTCCAGCACACAGCTAATAAGAAGAGTACCTAGGACGTTATCAAATCTTTAGCTATTATCCATATCTTTAGCTACTATTTGTATTAGAAGTTTTGTTAACACAACTCACATATTTGTCTAGTCTATCTTAGGTTAAGATCACAAGAAAAATCTGACTACGTTAAAAGAAAACATTTTATAGTATTATATCTAAGCTATGATTAGCTTGTGCATGTTTGTTAATAGGAGGAAGATAAAGTAGTACGTAATTTTGAATCATATTAATAGTTGTTGTTACTACTCTCTTGTGGTTGCTACGACTTCTCTATTGCAAATTATGCTATATGCTGAAGATCAAGTGCGTAAGATGTTCCTTACACGCCTAAATATAAGCAAGCATTTTACTTGCTTTTTTCTCTTGCAATTCAGTGTGTTTCACGCTTTTTGTTTGATTATGCTATGATACTGTCAACTTGTGCACTTAGAGTGCGTCAGCTACCCTTAATAAGCAATAGGGCACTTGGTTATTAGTACTTGGTGCATACATTAGCTTCATCCATTACTAGGTTGCAAGAATAAATAATAAGATGCAATCTGCTTCTAACTAAGGCCCTTGAGAGGTGTATTACCTACTATGCGAGTCAAAAGATTACCTCAAGGATGTGAATGACAAGTATTTGTCCCTTCTTTTCCCTATTGTGTCTGTGTGATCGAGTATGTGTTTATGATTGTGTGCGTGTAAGGGTGTGTACGTGCATTTGGATGGGTATTAATCATATTGTAAAACATGGATAAGTCAGAGTAAAATAAGTTTGATCCCCCCGATGTTTTTCATGAGCAACTATTGAATGCTAAATTAGCTTCAGTAATAACTTCTTGCACATTAGGGGCTTTGATCGCATGTTTAATCTCCAACCTGGCCTGCCTATTGGAATCATCTATCCTTTTTGCATGATCACAGAGTAGACATTGGTTCTCATCATTCTACTTTGCTAACCGTAATGGAATTCTTTTATGACTATAAGTTGTCAGTTTAGGCAGCTGTTGTTTTTTAGTTGCTATGTCTAATTGTTGCCCTGTCTTTACGTAGGCATTGTTTTCCTTCGCTTGTGTTGCTAATTGAACTGAAACTCGCATAGATGTGTATGAGGTTTTCAAGGTCTAAGACTCAGCCTCCATATCTTTGGAACTTCCTGATTAGATTGCTACATCAACAATGTAGTTATGTCGCTTAGAGGGATAGTCCTAAACTGATAAAGACATGCAAAAATAGGAATGGCTAACGAGAGAACCTTCAGAAACATTTCCAAGGGAGCATCAAGTACTGCATCTAGTTTAGCAACATTATGGGTGGGCTGGAATGCTTTCTTATCAAAAAGTACGGTAATAACAGGAATTATCTGAGGAGGTGCTGAATAGAGAATTTTTTTTGAGGGTTTATTTGGTACATGGTAATGAGAGGGGATGCATGGAAATGAGAGGAGCTGTTTCTATGATGAAAAAATCTGTTACATATCTTGTAACTTTACAAGATGTAAAACATAGTTGTAAGTTGAAGATTGCTGTAGTAGTAGCACTAGGAATAGTCACCAAATAGATTGAATTACTCTTAGTGCCATAGTAGGATTACCTTCGCCACCTTCCCTTTGTCCCTTAACTGCTGACAACAAAGCATTCTTGGGCAAGTAATCTGTCAAAGAATAGAAAAGAGAAGTTGCATCCTCCTGGTGGAAGGTGCAGATGAAATAAATCATCAGCTGTGGGAATGACTGCTGTTAAGTCTTTTTTAAGTTTAAGAAGAAAGGGTTCATAAAGAAAAGGTTGTGCTAGAATTAGATCTAACCGTATCCGGTGTTTCCGAGACGAATAAGGTTGATCTTTTGAAAATTTACATCATATGATGCAAATCATTTTATCATTATTATAAGTAAAGGAGATCTAAAGAAACTTGAATTAAGATGCAAAAGAAAGGCTTGTAATATGAACTATCCTACCCCCTTCATCCCAAACAATTGAAACAGCATACATTTTTTAGCGTATCAATATATAAATAGAAGAACATATAATTGCACAAGTTATTGATATTGCATTGTTACAAGAAACATTGTATTTTACTGCCATAAAGTTACTAAAAAGAAGAATGGTTTGATGTAGAGTTTTTGAAGTGCACTGGTTGCATACTTCTCTTGACAATTTTGCAACTAATTCACCTACAAGCAACTTCTAAAGGTATGTGTTTCACGTATCTACCTCAATACGGAGTATTTTTTTCACTTCTTTGAATGCCTGCTTGTGGCTTCTATATAGCTTATCTCCAAGTTTCTCTACCGAAGACAAATGATTAGGTTGTTATCTCAAAGATTTTAGTACAATAATATATAATAGGAAAAAGAAGATTTTTATAGTATATTCCCATATTTATTACAAGAGTATATTTCACCGTACATTTCAGAAATGAGGCAAGACTCTGACAAACTTAAAAAAAAGGAAGAGTTACGTTGCAAGTGATGAGCAGAAACAACGATATAATAGACCAAAGTGGAGCAAAAGGATAATAGAAAACAATTCAGCTATAAGAGGACAAAATGATAGTAAATCTACTCCACTAGGCAACAAAATAAGAAAAAGACCCAGCTGGATGTATCGAGCTCTATTGGTACCGCAACAATTTCAAGGCCGCATGTTTTTATCATTATTATAAGAAAAAAAACTCAATATACAATACGCGGGCACATAAAAAAAAGATTCGTAAAAATGACACTAAATATAACAATTGTTTCTTTATATGCCGAACATTGTATATGCCTATGTACTCTAGTATACATGAATTAGAGAGCACACCACCTTGCCGTCATTGTAAGGCAAAGAGGTTCCAATACGAGTCGCTAAGTTTTTGTTGCAGAAATGGAGATTTAAGTTAGCTCTTATAGGTGTCGCAGATGAACCACTCTTCTTATACACATTTCCATCTAAAGAGGCTCAACACTTTCAAAAGAATACATGTGCATATAATAGCATATTATCTTTCACATCCTTTAGGGTTAACTTGGACAAAGAGCTCGCATCTGAAAGGAATGATGTTTATACTTTTCGAGCACAGGAACATATATACCATGATCTTCTAGCTCTAATACCTAATGAAAATTATCTGCACTACTTTCAGCTATACTTTTATGACAGCCAGAATGAGATCCAGAAAAGGATGAATATACTAGCAGATGCAAAGTTGAATGAAGCAGTGGTAAACAGACTCATGAGAGTTCTTCAGGACAATCCTTATGCACAGTTCTTGTGTAGGATAAGAGATTATCCTTCATTTGAGGAACTTCAAATTCGTATTAGAAAGGATGTCAAGTTAAATTAATGGCTTTACAACGCACCAACATCCGATCAAGTTACGGCAATATGGGTTGAAGGGAATATTCCAAACATACATCTTGAAAGAGATATTGTAGTTCATGCACACTCAAGTCATAGACATCGTCTGAAGCATTATATAGTTGCTATGATCCACTATAGTATCCTTTCCTTTTCCCGAAAGGAGAAATTGGATGGCATCAAGCTATAAAAAAAATGCTTCTATAGAAAAAAGAACCACAATGATGTCAAATTTTACCTCTGCCGAAGATATATTTAGCCGAGAACATCAAGGTAACCTATATAATTTTGTATTTGAAACAATAACGTAATACTACTTAATAATAATTCTAATGTACAATTGTATTGTAGATGTTGGCAACCAGATTGATGCAAAGGTGTCATGTAGAATATATTTCTGTTACAGATTACAAGAGCGAGAATCCATAAACTCAACTAGTATATTGGTTGGTCAGCTATTACAATAGTATGCAAGATATATGTAGATCAAGTTAAAGACAACTAGGTTGGATTATTTTCAAAAGAGCCAATCAGATATCAGATCTGAGCTATACCAGGAGGGAATTGTAGATTCCGTAATGGCGAGAGAAACTAGAGGGAGTCAGGTTAGTCGAAGGATAGTTCTTCCGATATCTTTTGTGTCGTCTATACCTTGATGCGATGGCTTTAGTTCAATGCTAAGGAAAACCAGATCTTTTCCTTATGATAACATGTAACCCTGAGTGGAAAGAGATACAAGATCAGTTGAAAGAAGGTCATCATTGACAAGGTAGACCAGATTTGGTTTCTAGAGTATCTCAAGCAAAGTTATTAGATCTCAAAGACCAATTGTTTAAGAAAAATATCTTTGGGAAAGTGACAGCCTATGTTGATTTTATTATGCTTTGAGCATAAAATTAGTACCCATGATCAATATGAAGAATTCATTTGCGCGGAGATCCCCGATAAGAATAAGTATCCACAATTGTATGAGTGGGCCTTAAACATATGATGCATGGTCCTTGTGGAGTTAGACACAAATAAAGCACATCTCCTTTAACTTTGCTTATAAGATTCCTTATATTGCTTTGGAACAAAAAATCTTGAAGTTGAAAACAAAAGACAACTTTACTATGATACTACCGAAAGTTGGTTGGATGCAAAAAAAAAAAGTACAAGTTTCTTATAAAACTATAGAGAGTCTCTGAAGTAATGAAGGCAAGACATCAATTATTGCAGAAGCAATAGAAGCGATTGCAGAGAAAGGGACCATATAAGCACGTTCAGAGGGATCGACGATGACGAGACTCTCGAAAGTTTTCAAAAGAAGAAAAATGCTAAAAGCAAAAAAGTTGGGTCCATGAACTAAAAACATCTCCAATAAGAGAATAAAAATTGAGGAGGATTAGCATAGTAGTAATACTATACAGGGAATGAACAAGTTTAGATTATTTAGTGATGCCACTTTGATGCTCTACTGTTTGAACGTCCATTCATAAATAATTTGAAATAGATTACTTTTCAACGTGCAACGCACGTGGTTCTTACTAGTGTGTGTGTGTGTGTGTGATATTTTATTTCTCATATGTAATCAAATTTCTCACATGGCTGCTCCAACCTAGCTCTCGTTCCTTATTGGGTACTTCTACAGATTAGTCTGTATGTGTGGCAGTTGTTTGAACATGCTCGAATCTCTTTTTCTGTGGACAATCCTTAACGGATGGTAGTTTTGGTAGACCAAGACTGGCAATGAAATTAGTAATAGAGTAATGGGTAAATATGGAATGATTTGAGGTAGGATGTGGAGAATGTCGATGAATAATGGGTTAGCAATTGGAGGATGTCATACTTTTGTGCACGTAGTTGTGTGGCTACAATCTTTTTATCTTGCAAGTGGATGTGTAAGGTCAAGGAAAAAGAAAAATTAGAACCAAAAGAAAATACTATTACATCCACTAGAATGTTTTAGATCCATCAAGGTATGCCTACGGTGTTGTTACCAAATTTAATATTTGCATCCACCAAGATGGTTATTATTACTTTCTCGGTGCAAATGGTCGGGGAAAGCTTCAAAAAATTTTAGTTGGTTTTTGGAAAGGGAATCTGAAAACTATTCTAAACTAGTATAAGATATATTCTGTCCAAAAAAATGTGAAAAAATTTCATTTCTTATAACCGGTCCTCTCTTATCGGTAAAACGTGTCTACAAACAGCTAAAAGTGGAACATATAGGGCTGGCTGTAGAAATGCTTTACACAGCCCCATTTACAAAGCCATTGAAGCATCCACGTCAAGGTACCCCAATAGGCAAATAGACCCAAAAGAGAACTCCCATTACTCCCAGCGGTGGACCAAAACAAGAAAGTCACAATGAAATAAAAAATTCAGACAGGAATGGCAGTGGCAGTAAGAATATGGAATGGTCTCCATGAGCGGCGACCCCCGGCCAACATCGGCATCCGAAGCGCCAGCAACAGCTGCCAACATCCAAATC
Organism: Escallonia herrerae; assembly: GCA_033070095.1. NCBI lineage: Eukaryota > Viridiplantae > Streptophyta > Magnoliopsida > Escalloniales > Escalloniaceae > Escallonia > Escallonia herrerae. The sequence goes on along the minus strand of JAVXUP010000995.1, from coordinate 30,822 downwards.
CACCCTCCAAAGTGACAACTGACAACAGCAGCAATGCATATCCGACTTCAGCCCCCCACCACACATCCGGCTTATAGGCGACACCCTTTTCCGGTGTGGTCTAAAACTTCCACGGCGAGCATACTTGGTGACTAAAATCCCACGGATCAAGACTGCCTGGGGATATACGAGAGAGTACGTGGTACAGCGATTCCTTAGTGTTCCCACCTGAAATTAGGCCTAGGGAATCCAAATTACCTACGCTAAGCCACGTTTGACACTCTTTTTTTTTCTTTTTTTTTTCAGTTTTGAAAATTAGAAGAAAAAAAAGTGCGTTTGGTAACTATTTTTTTTTCCTTCTCCAATTTAAAAAATCAGTTTTTAAACTGAAGAGTAAAAAAAAAAACTCCAGAAACTGATTTTTTTTTTCACTTTTGGTTTTTTTTTTTGAGACCACCACCACCACCCTCCCACCGACGGCAGCCACCTCCGGCCGCCGGCGACCACCGTCGGCAACCACCTCCGGCCATCGGCGACTGCAGACAGCCACCGCCGGCCCGCCAGCGACAACCGTCGGCAACCACCAGCCACCGTCGACCACCGCTACGCCCCACCACCGCCACCGCAAACCACTCAAAATAAAAAGGGTTACCAAACACCCAAAAAAAAAACTCAAAAAAAAAAAGGTTATCAAACACCCACTTATTTTTGTAAAAAAAAAAAAAATTAAGCTGCTCTTTAAAAACTGAAAACAAAAAAAAAAATTTGAGGACCTAGATCCGCATTACAACCATTGACCGCCTAGCATCCGCCAAACCTGGCAACCACTGAATTCCACTTATGCATGTCAGTCATCCCATACAAAACAACGTAAAGGATACACAGAACCCTTGACCTAAAAAAAACTGAAGTTGGCGATTTCCACTGCGCTTATGCACGGTGGGGCGGCACCACTTATGATATAGACACCTTGATCATGTTTATTTCTCATTCAACAGTCAATTGGCTGGCAGGGTCATCTGAAGATGTTGTGCCAGTAGGAAGTGGACGACATTGACCTACGCAGACAGCTCTGAAGCATTTATGAAAATGTATGTAAAGAGGGAGTAAGGTTCCAATCATGGGAAAATTCACCCTATGACGCTCCATGCCAAAATAAAAACGATAGTTCGTTCAGAAAAATGCAACAGGAAATAAAGAATACTGCTTAGTAAGCTACCCGAACTATTCCTTTCTAAGATCAATTCCAGCCTTCTTGGCAACGGCATCCAATCCGTTCTTCTCAATGGTCTTAATGGCCTTGGTCGACAACCGCAGTTTGACATAGCGGTTTCCTGCCTCCCACCAGATTCTCTTGTACTGGAGGTTCACAAACTGCAACTTCTTCGTTCTGTGGTTTGAATGAGATACCTTGTTTGCCCTGTTTGCTTTCTTTCCCGTGAAGGGACACACTCTACCTGAAAATATAAGAATTCACGTATTCAATTAAAATTTTCCTTAGATTATGAGATGTTTTTCAAACTAAAGGAGACAAAAGCACGTTCTCAGATTTTTATGTGATGATAGCATGAATATTAGATGTTTCTCAAACTAAAGAAGACAAAAGCACGTTCTCAGATTTTTATGTGATGATAGCATCCTCATGAAACAATCTACAATTACTGCAGCCACTGATGAAAGTAGACAGAAACCACTCTGATGAATGAAGGAAAAACTCTTCGATAAGGATCTTGACAAGGCTCGAGATGGTATGATTTTGATCATCCAACTTGGACCTTCAGAAGCCTCAGTGATAAATAAAAATAAAATTAGCCAAGTTGATTTGTTAAGACGAGGAAGAGGCAGACCAGGAATAAAATGGGAAGCGGTGAGAGAAGAATAAATTGCAAGGAAGTTGTCAATCATTCATGTAGGCGAGCATCGTACAAAACAGACATAACTCCTGTAGTTTCAAGGTTTATTTCCTAAGTTGCATCTCTCGATTACTTTGCAATTTTTGTAACCTATATGACAATAATGTTGTGAAATACATCTTTGGAAACTTAAAGGAAGAGAAGAACGATCACTAACGGTTAACTCTCCTCCCTATTGAGCCACAACAGTGCGTCAGCCTCATACCTGAATTTTATCCATGAGCGCTACAGAAATAGTAAGAGAGCATGGTGCTAAGGATCCTAAAACAAAGTCCCACAGCACTGATGCTGATGGTGCTTCGAGTTGAAGTTCATAAGCGCGTTGAGACATGAAAAGGTAAAAACTATCAATGAGTCCCATGAGGATGTCGTGAAATTGTGAGATGATTGTACCCTACTAAAAGAAATGAATATCCTTCCTTTCCACCACATGCTGATTTGTGGTAACATTACTGCAGTTTACAACTTGCATTACCCTTTCTTTAGAAAATGAAAGAAAGGATCATTATCTCACAATTTTGGCATGTCTCTACTGAAAAGACAGTCAGTTCGTAATCACTGCACACTGGCAGCCATTTGAGGAGGATGTAAAAACTCAACTTTTAAGCATGTAAAGGCATACGAAAGACAACACTAGAATTTCAGCCCCATTGTTTGTTCCTCGAACTTAAAATGAAGTCTTTAACAATGCGTAGAACTTTGCAAAAAGATGTATCATTAGCAAAATTTCACTTTGTCAAGAATAATCATCGTAAACGGAGCCATTTCAGTTCAATCCACAATGACAAGGCAAGGGCCTGTCAGAATACAACGGAAACACGGTAAAGTTCTCCTTGGTTCCGTCCAAGTAGGTAGTCATTCAACAACTAAAGCACCTCATCTTGAATGGGTAACTTTTTTACCAACTTAAGTTGACAACAGTGGCGGAACCAGGATTTCGCTCCAGGGGGTACTAAAAATATATCAAATTTACTAAATACTCAGTAGGAGGATTAGATTTATCAAAACACTTGAGAACACGTATATGTTTGATCGGAAAACAGTACTTAAGATGACAATTCTCTGTAGCAGCCATGCTTAACTCAAACATCCTTTACTCAGAATTCAAGCTCAATGGCCTTGAAATAATACTTGATATGTTACCAACTCTAGATTCAATTTTACCAGCAAGTTTGATAAACCAACAAAGCAAACAGACTGACAACCTAAGATGCTCCCAGGCTGATCCTAGAGCTCCAAAACTACTAGATTCCTCACTGTACACATACTGAACTACTAGATTCCTCACTGCACACATACTGAGAGTTACGGATGCCCCATGAAGAAGCTACAAACAGCAATGGAGCAACCCTCCAGAACCCAAGGCACTAGACCAACCGAGCCCTAACCAAAGTTTTCTGCTACTGTTTCTTAACGGGGGTTAAGCTGCAAATCAAATTCATCGAAAGTGATATGCGGTTGGTGTTCTACTCTTCTCATCCCTGAATTGACCCGTAAGCCTAGAGCTGTATTTCTTAACTGGGGTTAAGCTACTGTTTCTTAACTGGAAGGCATGGAACTTCTCCTTAATTGAGAATTGCAAACGATTAGAAACAAACTCACCTAAAGGGAGCGAGAGGCTGATTTCAGAAGAGCAATCACAAGCACATGAAGGACATTCCCTTGCAGTTAAATTTCCCTTGGAGTGCCAGAAAAATGGTAGTCCCACAGCATAACCAATCAAGAACTGAAGAACAACCCCACCACAAACAAGACAAGCCTCACAACCCATGGCCACACCTTCTGCTCGGGTGAGCCATCAAAACCCACCAAAAATTTCAACCTTAATTGCTTCAGGAAACAAGAAAAAGCAAAAACCCAACTAAGATTTGATGCCAAAAATGAAGGGTACCCACGAATCGGCAGTCGGCGCCTCCAATCGTTCCAGATCTGAGCTGGCTCCACTCGCTGTCGACCGTCGGCCGTCGCCGGTGAGTGGGTGTTTGCGGTCTGCCGGTCTAGGACTAGGAGAGTGGGAATGGGTGAGAGAGTTGAGCGGCCTAGGGCAAGTCGCAAAGAGTGAGAGAGAGAGTTGCAGAGAGAGAGAGAGAGTGACTGAGATGAAATGAAAAAAAAATTCAGAAGTTGAGGGGGTACATCAGCCCCCCCCCCCCCCCCCCTTCCCAACATAGGTCCGCCACTGGTTGACCAAGTACAAAGCGCAAGCAATTATAATCTAAGGATATCTTCGAAATACATGTCAATATATATTTATATGTATGTATATATATACACACATTTATATAAGTGGGAAAAAGTGAATATGAGAAGCCTTCTTCGGCAACTTACCAAAGAAGGCTCCAAAACTGCATTGTTTGACTAAAACAAAGTACAGCTTGCTTCTCCATTGGCCATCACGTGATTTGCTCCTCTTGTCAAGACTAAATCTCAGTAACTCTCAAGGATTCTGACGGCAAGGACGAGGGCACAGCTCAGTGACTAATCATTTAATAAAGGGGTTATACCACTTCGTGATTTTTACACAAAATAAATGGTAAAATCCTCTAGTTCGATCTTTAAATAGTGTTGGTGATTCAAGGGCTGAAATAGGTTGATCTTGAACCATTGAGATTTACTTCACCAAATCTTCATGCTAAAATGATTATTGCAGGTGGTCGATCGAGGGCCTTGAAGCTTCAACTCAAACAAGTATGCGGATCCTTGATTCATATAACCACCAATAGAAGACTAGTTTCTCTTTCTTATGGTCAAGGAGAGATTTCGTGCTTGAGAACTGCTCGGTAGGAAGAACAACACAAGCTTAGCGTGTATTGTTCTTCAAATGAAGAACAAAATGTAGGAGCTTTGAATCGGCAAGTGTTTGTGGCAGGGCTTGGACTTTGGTTGCAGAGACTCTACATCTTCTTCTTCTTCTCTACCCATGCCATTATTTATAGGCCTCAATTTAGAAAAAAACCCATGCATTGGGTCTTGATTTCTTAATTAAAGGGATTTGTATCCTTTTAACTTTATTTTTACATAATCCCTTTACTTTCAAGATGATCAACTTGCCACATTATCATTTCAGACACGCTTTTCCCGCAGAGTTAAATATTTGACTAATCAATTAAATATCGTACTACTCACTAGCAATATATAGATGCACCTACACAGAGACATACGCATACATATCTATATAATTTAGTCATTTAGTGTCTACAATTGGCTCTGCACAACAGCTATCTGTTTAAGTTTATATAAGTTCGGTTGAGCAACACTACTACACTATGTTACTGAAAAGGGCCTCCTTGTACTAGGATCGGAAGGACGGGAGATATGATTCGAAAAGTCATGCGGTACAAAGTGGAGCAATAGTGCATCTGAAGTTTGCAGTATAAAACCCCTCATCGCTCATTGGCTGCGGATTTGACTTCATTTTTCCATCATTCCAAAGCAAAACTCCATATGCTAGAAAACTATCACTACTTAAGGAGATCTCCCAATGCATCCAAAACTTACAAGAGTATTATCATTGTTACTGTTGACTGAATAATAAGGAAAACCTGCCATAGTTCATACGGTTGCCTTTTTAGTAGCACTTTATGTGGTTGCTAATTTCTCCGGACAGTTGATTGCATATTTTTTAACCAGTAAGCCATCATCTAATTCGACATTATTGGTCGTGCCAGCAGTGCTTTGCTTTCCCTATACTTTGTTTCTCTCGAATGTACACGAGTTACTTTTTCACAAACAATCCCATGGATTTCAGAGTTTATTTCTGACAACCGAGTGAGAAAGGCATTGGCAGAAGATCCAATCCAGTTGCTTCTATGAGAATAAGGAAGAGATATAATGAAAATTTTGACTCAAAAGTTAGAATCTCTCGCTTGAGCATTCAATAACAAGGGCTCTTGTACTTTGTCTAACTATCCATAATCCAACACTTTTATTAGACCCCTTTCACATGTATTCTGCATCACACAAAACACAACGAATAGTCCAATTCCTCGATTAACCACAAAGCCTGTTATTTAGTAAACTCACACCCACATCAAGAAAGTAAAATTCAGACTCAAGCATCACAGAACACACCATATTGCAAAAAGTTTAAAAAATCTAGCCAATTTTGAAAACCAAATGTGTGTGTCTTTGGCGTGAGAGTGTGTGCGTGTTGTGTATTAGTAACATTCCATTAATTAATTAACATATGAACCAAGCATGAATTCACATACCCACAATCCCATCAAGAAATTGAAAACCAAATCCAAAACATCAAGAACGCACTAACTTGCAAAATGGGTTCCAACAACTAGCAATCAGTTGTTGCAAAATTAAACACCAAATCCGTGTGTGCGTCTGTGAGCAGCATTTCGATCCATAACTAAACAACCCAAGCATAAATTTTACCTACATAAAGAATTAAAAACCAAACCCAGGACATCACAAAACACATCAAGTTCCCATAATGATTCCAACATTTAGATACCGTTATAAGCAACATTCAAACCAAGCCACTGCGCGTGTATGTAGGTGCGTGCGCGTGAGAGAGAAAGAGAGAGATTACGGGCAACAGGTTGAAGGGTTGGCCTGGAGAGGGTAGAGATGGGTTTGGCCGCCATTGCCAAGGCATCGTCTGTACAGGAGATTCTGCAACCGCTCAGCTGGGAGGTCACGAACCCTAGTTCTGAATTGGCCTGAATCTTCAGCGAAAGTCGTCTGCTTGATGGGCAGGCCTGCCTCTTGAAGTAGCATATAGTAGAGGTGGCTGTAACTGCTGTTGCCATGTTTCTCTTCCTTTCAACTCCCTCTCCGCTCCTCCCAAATGTGTTCAGTGGATAAGGAAACACTTGCTCGGGGTAAATCCCAATTCTAGTCCTTGTAGATTACACTTGCTTCTCAATGGTCCTTTAGCCCCTAAAAAGTTTCGCGTAAGTCCTTTAACGTTTCAAATAACAAAATTTGGGCGTTAGTTACTAATTCCATAAAATCAAGGTGGTAAGTAGAAATAAATATTGCATGTTTCGCACCATTGGTCCTGACAATTTAAAGTTATTGAATTGGAAAGGGCTGAAGGAAGTAAGAGGGAAAAAGTTGTCTTACAATATATCCTAGCTGCCCAGATGGTCAGGACCAATAATTAGGAATCATGAAATATTTTGTAATTAAGTGGACAACAAAATCATTGATGGACAATATGCAAAAGAAATGGTTAAAGTACGGTTAACCAGAGTTTAATAGAAATCCCATATTTTAAAGAGTAAGCCTAGAATAAATCAATTTATCAATATTGCCCTTCAAAGATTGTCAAATGCGTAGTTATTAATATTGTACCGTTATCGGCCTATACGTGCCGCTTTTACCTTCTATAGGTATGGTATCTCTTACATTTCGTACAAATTAAAATACTACTTTCTACTGGTTGTATCGATCGGTACAAGTGATACCGACCGAGAACTACGTACCGAGCGAGAGATTGTATTTTGTACCGATGCCTTAAAAAATAAAAAAGATATTAAGTTTAAGTTTTGTAAATTGATCGCAAAAAGACTAAATAGGAAAAAAAAACTATAAGTTTATTATATGAATCAAAACCTCTTTAGATTGTTCCTTATAATATTCATTAAAATTTGCAAAGCCTTTACTAGTAAGTTTTCAATCTTCTCTTAACTTTGATTTACTTCATAATTGGAAGTTTTGATCATGTTCTTTCATCTATGTAATGTACTGCTTTACTCACAACAATAACTACTACTTACTTTTGAATCCAAAGACATTATTATTGAACAAATAATTTATTCTTTCATAAGAATTTGCTAAAGAGATCGTAAAAAAGGGTAGATAATCCTAAAAGAGGTAATTCTATAAGCTACTTGTTTCTTATGCCATTGTGCGGGAACAAATAGCTTATTTGGAAACAAATAGTTTATTTGAAAATAAAGATAATTCAAGTTCTACAGAAACAGTTTATTCTAAAGAAGCTTTAGAAAGGAAACGTGTATATATTTTTAGTTTGCTAATGAATGAATATCATAAATGTATATTATTGATAGAATATTTAGGACTATACCGGTACCAGTACGTACCATTTTACGGAAAAAATTCGACACGTTATCTACGGTAATGGTACCTACCAATTCACGTTAAAATTCGATACGCACTCTAGTACGATATTCATGACTATGGTCAAATGTGTGCACTCTTGTCATTTAAAGACAATTTCTCTTTGGTAATTCATTTAACGACTAATTTGGTAAGGAATAATCATAGTAGTATCCCTAAGGTTAGGGTGAAATTACAGTCAAGGACAATAAGTTTTAAAATGTAACATACCATAACCAAAAACTTTTAAAATGTATCAGCCGTGTCCATCCATTAGGGTTCCTTCCAAAAAGTGTACTTTTGTTATGATGTCATCAATACGTATTTTTAAAATAATGATATTACCTTTGTACTGTATATACTGAATATTTTTAAAAATCTTAAATCCAGATTTCAAACCTTAATGTAAAGATAGGGTTTTAAAACCCTAAAATTGGTTTGTTCCCTATCTTTGCAGTCTTTTTCATCAAATTTTCTCAATCCGCATCAAAACCCTAAGAGTCTTCATCTTCAAATTAAGGTTTCAAAACCCTAATTTTTCTCAATGTTTCATCAAATTTTCTCAATTTGCATCAAAACTGAAACCCTAATTTTATCTCAATCTGCAAATTAGGGTTTCAAAACCCTAATTTTTCTCAGTCTGCAAATTAAAGTTCAATTTTTCTCAATCTGAAATCCTCCCCCACGCGCCGACAGCCCCTTCCCTCGCCCCACGCTAGCATATTCCCCTTCCTTCTCCTAACCCCATTGCTGCCCATTCCCTTCCCTCAAATCCCGTTGCCCCCAAACCCCGATGCCGGCGTCATCTTCACCTCCGTCCTCGGATCTTTACGTGGAAATTAGGTCTTCGATTAGGTCTTTTTGTCAAACTCTTAAGAATATTTACGATTTTTGGCTGTTCTGAAGAGCTGTCTCAAGCTCTTCGATGCGTGCTTGGAGCCTCGATTCAATCATCTCGTGTAGACTGAAGCTCAACTGCCAAGGAGAAACTGCATAATTAGCCATATCAGTGTGTTGGCACCGAAATTTTGACGGACTTGGGCCTTTCTTTAATCCAAATAAAAGTCAGTCCAATTTTAATGGGTAGCCTTTTAACAAAAGAAGATTAAAGAAAGCCCCAAAATTAATGGAAATGGCTCCATTATAAAAGGCTTTTGAAGATACTTCAAGGAAGGGATTGATATGAACTTAGACATGCATGTCATCCAAATGAGAAGTACATTACAAATAAAGTACTTGAATATTTGGAGAATAAAGAAATATAAGAAATAGTGACTTTTGATTGGAAGAGTATGGGAAGTCTTTGAGCCCAAGCTTATCATGGGAAGCCAAAGAAATGAAAAGATAAGCTAAGGCTTATCAAAAAGGGGTGAAGATTATCTTATGTTGGCTGTAAATGGAGAAGACTCCCTCGGCGGAAAAAAAAAAAAAGGAGGGATCGGAGAAGAAAAGGGGGAATCAAAGAAGGACTCAAGAGAAAGGAGGAAGAAAGGACGAAGTAGAAAGAAACAAAAGAGAGAAGGCTCAGCCAAGCAAAGGAAAAGGAGAAGAGAGCCACTGTTGCGGCAGAAAGGAAAGAGGAAAAGAAAGAAAAGAAAAAAAGAGCGAGATGGGTTCAAGGTGAATCCTACCTTTTTTATTTTCTTCTCTTATTGTTATGTAAATTTTGAATATATGATGTATTAAATTTTCATGCGTAAATGAAAAGTTTTATTTACATTCGTATGTTATCTATTTGCGTTTCTTTAATCGGAGGTCGTCATTGACGTAATTAACGGTTGGCTTTTTAGCCATCCGGGAATATGAATACACTTTTTTCAAATAGTAAACGTCGTTATATACATACGACCGAATTTTGTGAAGCAAGATTCAACGCTAATCAATAGCGGCAAAAAATGTGTCATCACTGTATGATTGTTTGCAATCCCACTCCTATCTTGTTCTGAATCAAATGAAATGAGCCACCAGGTTGCCATCTGCCCACATCTAGCTTCAAGTCTCCTTGCACCACATCTAGCTTCAAATGTTTTTGATCTGTGTCAAACTCGGAAATATCATTTAGGGGCAATTAGGTCTTTTCGTCAAAATTATTATGTATTTTTATATTCCGTCTAGTCAACGTATACGCTTGTAATTTGTTCAAACTAATGGACACGCCTGTAATTTCATTCTGATCTTAAAGACACTGCTGTAATTATCCCTTAAAAATGAAAATTAAGTTTAACGAGCCACTATTACAGTTTTCGAAGTAAAAGAATATTTTCACACAACTAAAACACATTAGCAACCAAATATGTTAGGCAACTAAACATACCCACACTTTTAGTACACTTTAGGTCATGTAATCCATTTTTTGTCACTTAGGGTATGTTTAAATCACTTTCAGTTTGGGTTTTCTGTTTTCAAAAAAATAAAACCAAAATTAGTTTAGTTTTTATTTTTTACAAAAATAAATGGGTGTTTGATTACCCAATTTTTAATTTGAGTTTTTTCTTTTGAGTGTCTGATTGTCCAGTTTTTATTTTGATTTTTTTCTTTGGTGCTGGTTGCGGTGACAGTGGCCGGTGCGGTGGTCGGTGGCTGTGGCGCTAGGAGCAGGGGTGGTCTCAAAATAAAAAAATCAAAACTAAAAACCCGAAACTCCTAAATAAAAGTTTTCAAAAACAGTACTATTTTTTAAACTGATTTTCAAAACTGAAGGAAAAAAAAAACGAAAACTGTGTGTCAAATACGATTTTTTTCTCCAATTTACAAAATTGATGAAAAAAAAAAGAAAATCAAATAATTTACAAACTTTGCCTTAACTTTTCATAATTTACAAAATTGAAGAAAAAATAGAAAAACTAAATAATTTACAAACGCTACCTTAACTTTTCATAATGGCATCGTCGCTACTGTGGCTGAGTCTTGCAATTTCCTTATGAAGACGGTGGTGGATCACAAATGTGCACGGAATCTTCCCCTTCCTTTTTTTTTTTCTTTTTGCTTATTCTTACAAATGATTTGCTACGGCGGCAAAATGTGAAGACACTTATTTATTTTACTATTTTAGTCATTAAATATAACTGAGTAGTGCCAAAAAAAGTTATTTTTGCCATGGCAAAATATGAGGATGGAAAAGGTATATATATATATATATATATAACCGAATAACCGCTTTCCCTAACCCAATGACCCAAGAGCCCCTGGTCACCTAACGTGTCACGCTCTCATTCGCCACTACATCACCCACCCGCCATAATAGAAGACTCTACATAAACCTAACTGACTCCCCTCCCGCCTTTTCGCTTCATCCAAAAACAGAACCAACGCAAATAACAGAGCAAAAAACGGAACAAGATGACGAGTAACCCAGAAACCGACTCCCCCACCACCACCACCACCACCTCCGCCGCCACCACCACCGCCGCCTCCGATACCCCACCCCCTCCCCCCCTCGAGCTTTGCACCAACTGCGGCTCCTTCAAGCGCCGCTCCACCTCCCACCAGCAACCCTCCCCCAAGAAACCCGCCACAGCTGCCACCCACCACGACTTCGACCTCAGCGCCTTCACCAGGCTCCCGCTCCCCGTCACCTCCCCCATCCTCCGCCGCTGCGTATCCGACCCGCTCACCCAACCCGGATCGGCCAACCCCAACCCGAATTCCTCGGGCTCCTCCCCTGTCTCTCTGAACCCTTCTCAGTCACCAGGAACTTGCAACTCGCCGGCTAGACTCCCGCCCCTTCATCCCAAACTCCGGCGTGCGTACTCAGACGTGACGTCAGCGTCTGCCGACCGTAATCTTGTTGCCGCCGCCATCACGCCGCCGCGGCCTACTCCTCCAGCGAAGAGAAAGGTTTCTCTGTCGCCGAGCCCCTCCGATTCGGCACAAGAAAACAGTCCCAACTCCAGGGTAACTAGCAGTTGGTATTTGGGTGTTCTCATTTTCTTGTCTATGTGATGTTTTCTTATTGATGTCGTAATTTTGCAGAAGTTGAAGAAAATGAAGAAGATGGTTAGGGAAATGGGTCAATGGTTTAAGGAGCTGATGCGTCAAAGTGGAGAAGAGGAAGAAGAAGAAGAGGCAGAGGCAGAAGATGGTTCGGTTGACAACAATAACGGCAACCGCAAGGTTTCATTCTCTTAATCGCTGTGTGTGTCTGTGTGTCTGTGTGTGAGTGTGTGTGTGTGTGTGTGTGAGAGAGAGAGAGAGAGAGAGTTTCCGGCCAAGATGATTCTGGAGATTTTTACAAGATAATATTCTATGTGCTTCTGAGTTGCCTATGATCAAGCACATACATTGTTTCCTGTTTTTGTTATGCATAATTTCTTTTTGATGTCCTGATATTGATTTATGTGCTCTCAAGATCAGATTCTGAATTCTTTTCTTTTTTATGAACAGCTGAAAAAACACATATCGTTCACGCTTCTTGAAACACATCAGTATATGTTGGACAGTGACCGAGGATTGTTCTTGACATTTTTATCTATATTCTTCTGTGTTTTCATGGATACATACATATTCTTTTACTTCCTCATACTTAATTTCAGAAGTGTACTTTTGGTAATTGATTTTTCATTTTTTTGCTTGGAACATGATAAATGACCCTTAGTTGCACAGAGTGCGGTGGGATTGTGAGCGTGCAAGGTTCTGATGCAGGAGCATCACTACTATAGTTTTGGGGTTCGGGTGCGGGTGCGAGAGTTAGAGCGACATTCCGGGAGAGGAAGCAGAAGTAGAATTGAAGAATCCAGCAACTAAAATATAAGCATTGAACATGATAGATGACCACTGGACAGAGAGGCAAATACATGTTTGTGCGTGGTTCATAACTTGATCAGTACATGTTTCCTGGTAACTGATGTGATCGTTTGCTTGTGTAGCAGGGTGAAACTGAGATTGTAGATGAAGATGGGGAGCTTGTGAGCGTGGACAGGACAGAGGAAAGCATGATCATTCACTTCAGGTGCCCCTGTGGCAAAGGATATGAGATTCTTTTCTCTGGAACCGATTGTTACTACATGTTGACTTGACTGATACAACATTCCACTCTAGGATTCCTCTCTTCCCCCTTTTCATTTCCAATGTGCACCCATCTTTTTGTGTAGATTTGGATGGAGGCCACTGCAGAAAACTGCTGATACCAGTTGGATTTGGAGGAAAGTTTTGTGGTGTTCATTTGTATTTTCTTCTTGGCATTGGATAGTTGTACAACCTTTTGGGATGCCTGAAGCTAAGATGATAAGACTCTTTTATGAAACTTGTAAATGAACTCTGTTTAGCTTTTGGTGTCAGGGCTGCATATGATACAGTGTGATGGCAATGGTATGATGGTACATCTTAGGACCCCCTAAATGTTTCCCTTGGTATATATACCAATAAAACTTGTGATCATAGCAAGGGCTCATTGTAAAACTGACAATGGCCAAAGCATAACAGACTTTAACATAAGGATTATCGCGCCATTACCCTATCCAATATACTAGCTATAACCAAAACATAATACCGCACTTAGAACAACGAAACTCAAGACAAGGAGCGGCTCATTGTCAGGCCTTCTCGCAAACCCGAGAATGCTAAAAAGTAACCGACTTTAACGCAAGGATTATCATCCCTTACCTTAACCAAGACAATAACAATAAATAAGGACATTAACCATGCCCCAGGGTACCCAAGCCACACAACAAAATAAATAAACAAAATACTCCCTCCGTCCCCCATAAATTGATCATCTTTTCTTTTTTGGCCGTCACACAAAAGTTACTCACTTTCCCAAATTAAGAAAGATTTTATAGATGTTTTTCCATAATTTCTTCTTACACATTTTTATTATATTTCTCTTTCCACATTTAACTATCCACTAACCCACTTTCTCTCTCTTACTCACTTTATTCCCCTCCTCTCTCTAAAGGAGAGAATCGAAAATACAGAATATATAACTGAAATCTCTAATCTGAGTGCGACGAAGAGAAAGTATATAAAAAGGGAGACACCAACCATATATACATCAAAAGATAAGGCCAAGGAACAAACTCAACAAAGTCAATTGCAAAACAACACTTAGCGATGATGCAACTAAGAGAGAGTTGTTCATGTGTCCTGTCCAGACGGCAAACCAACAGTTGTCCATACTAGGCCACGTATCCCAAGAAGACCCCTGCCCACGCGTCACCATTACCGCCGCTAAGCCTGGCGCCAACGCCATCCCTAGCCATCGCACCACGGTCAACCGCAGCCTACCCCACCGCAGGACACCCAACAACTGCCGGAACAACTGTCGACCACCCTCTCCGCTGTTCACCACCACAAAAACTTCAGCCTCACCTAATGCCGCCCACCCCCAAGTTAGACCAGCTCCCCCATGCCAGTAGCATAAGGAGACCACCAACACCCACTTCTGGCAGTCCCACCAAGAACCGAGAGGGGAGGAGGGGTACCTAACTATGGAGGGAAGGGAAAAAGAAGAAAGAGGGACCCTAGGAGGAGATATCCTCACTCTAATCCCCCGCTCTACCACCACAAGACAAACCACCTCGAACCACCACAAACCAATCCAAACCACCATCAAAGGAGGGGATTCCAACCAAAAGCGACATAGCAGCCCCATATAGGAGAACGAGCACCCCAAACCACAACCAGCACAGACCACCTGCAACCCATGCGCCATCCCAAACACAGAAGGATGGAGGATGAGCAGAGCCCAATCCCTTTCTCAACGGGCAACCATAGTTTCCTAAGAGCTCGAAGGGCACCAAAAAACCGAATGAAGCCTTGGATAAAAAGCACCACACACCTATACATATACACGGAACCACCGCATGCCAGGAAAACCGGTGGTGGTAGACGCCCAACCGGTCCCGGGTGAAAGTTTTAGTTAGTGTGAGGAGAGAGAAAGAAGAGAATGTATCAGGTTTGTTTCTGAATGCATTAGGATACTCACTGTATTCTTAGTTGTCATGGAGATTTCTTCCTCCACTAAGAAACACTATTCAAAAAGGATAACATCTTTCTTGAAGCCTAAAACCCTGGTCCTCCGTACCAGTATACCTATCTTATAGCCCATCCTCGTACATTCCAATGCACAAAATTGCACTTGTGAACATAATGGACCCTGTCCTCCTTTTTATGGTTGTTTGCTTTAACAAAGAAAAACAGGAAGTAGGTATTGGTATAAGGTGCACAGTAGGATCGCTTTTCAACCCAGATCAGCATCAATTTCGGACAAAAGCATCTGATTCCAAAGCTGCATAATCAAAAGGACACCCACTAGGAACAACTTGGGATCGGGGAAAAAAAAATTACTCCATCGAAAAGTACTGGCTGACTACGTCTATCAGTATCGGGTTTACGACAATCTATTGCAAATGGATCTTACGCCCCTTTTTGAGTTACATGTAATACAATGAGATATGAAGACCCTACTGTATTCTGTTTCTTGGAAGTCTTGGAAGTCTTGTGAAGTCACTAGACTTTATAACCTTTTTTTATTATAAATGTTGTTCCCGTATTTTACCCCAAAACAAAAAGTTGGAAACCGCACGTTTGGAAAGATAAACAGAGAAGAAATGAGACATAATTATGCGACTTCTGAAACTCCAGGCAACCACTAAGGAATAGACGCGCTCACATTGGTCTATTTACGGCATCAAGTCTTGCATGGGCACTCTTCTCATGCGTCGAACTACAGAAGCGACATAAGAGAACCCCTTAACAATCCCGAGGTAAACTAGAGTGAGGCAGCCCTTATCCAACATTTGTGTTAGTGTGTCACGGGAGGATATGATTTTAACAATAGGAGTTTTTTACACCCACTCTTCATAACCCTTTAAGAAAACCCTAAAGAACTAAAAGCTTCTTTAAGGTACGCTTCTTAAGCTGAATGAGCATGGGTATTTGTTTTCAAGTAGAACATGCAGTACTCAAATGTTTACTTTTCGATATAGGGCTGTCTTACATGCTATATACCAAGAGAAGTAAAATAGCAGTAGCTTAAACAAGGAGCCAATAACAAATGTGATAGACAAATGTAACTAGCTTTGGTAAGAACTCAAATTACAAGAAACGATCTCCACGGGGGCCTCCTCTAGCAATATTAACGTGAATTCATATCGATCTTACAATCAACTCAGCCATACCAACCAAATGATGCTACAAGCAAAAAATATGGCACAATTCGCATGGCTCAAAATTGGTAGTACTTATCGACATTAGAACAGATAGCCTGGAAATTACCTCAGCCCAAGCTCCTCCACAGGTGAATTATTGATGGTACTCAAAAATCATCAATACCTCAGAATTCTCAGTTTGGAAACGCCAGGCCTTAAGACACTGTATCACCAGTTACATGCATTCAACTCCTTCATTTGGGAAACCTTGCTTTGTAAAGTTCACGTGCAACGTATTCCACTGTCACGTCCCGATTGTCAAATAGCCGTCCATGCAAACAATGGGCTGCATTGGAAGAAGCTTCTACTCTCTTAAACTCGACTAGAACACACCCAGGGTCAAAAATATCCTCAAGATTCATACTCTGACCCTTATTTCCACAATTTTCAAGGCCATCACTCTCCATTTTCACTAGATTTTTAGAGTCAGAAAACTTTCCAATTTCTTCCTCTGATTTCAACTGTATTTCGAATGATGAACTGTCTTCCATCGGAAGATCCCCCATTTGAAGAATATCGGCTACCTTGTGGTCATCACACTTCAATTGGTCGACTTCAGCTTTCATAGGGAGAGAAAGGTCTCGACCAATGGCATTACGTTTTTCCTCGATGCTTGGATCGTCAAGTGGAGCTACCTCACAAGTTTCTTCTTTTACGAGATTGTCTACGAGTTTATCATTACAATTGCTGTTACTTTCCACAGCTACGTCAGCTTCATCATCTTGTCTTGCACTGCTTAAAGGCTCTGATCTACCATCACTACTACTACTACCTTCAGCACCTTTATGAACTATTTCAGGTTCAGCGGCATTGCTTGAGGGCTCAGATCTACAAACTTTACCCAAGTCACCATCCAAGCATTCGCTCACAATTTCTGCCCTATTCTCCTTATCATCAGACTCCAAGTTGCCGTCACCAATAGCAGAAACGTTAGTGTCAACAACTTCATATGCTTCTAGGTCAGTAGAACAGGTGCTGCACTTGACGACATTAACAGATATAACAGTACCAAACCTGCAGGATTGGATGGACACGAGAACTTTAAGCTGACAATGATCAGAGTGGGAAGAGGGGAGTGGGTTTTCAAATTAAAAAGACATGTAATGGACCTGGCGCACTCTAGCCTTATATCCTCCAATATTTCTTCCAGTTCTGGTTCAGACAGAGACGAGAGGCTATGTAGATCCAACTATAATGAATCAAAAGGGAGAAACTTAAACCACAAGTGAAATAATGAGGATGATAACTGAAAATAGATAGGCATCTAGCAGAGAGAGACCCATACCACGTTTTTAAGCTTCAGCACCTGCGTGGGACTCTGGAGAAGTGGCTTTGCATGCTCGGGAATTTCATAGAAAGGTGGGTCACCAATATTTTCCTGTAAGTGTTCCACTCAGTTAAACCACGAAGAAGACAATACAGATATAACAAGAGCTCTAACCAAAAATTATTTGGAAGAAGCACATGAGCGCCAAAACGTACCACTGGCAGACCATCATAAATAGTCTGGACTACAGTTAGAACTTTTCCGCCCAATCTTATGCCATTCAGACCCGCACATGCCTTGGAAGTAACTGCTTGGTCAACAAACTGAAATAACCAGTCACGGGATCAAAATCAGGAAGAGTTGATCTTTCAAAAGCGTATAACATGCTTATAGGGTGAGCACATACATAACCTAAGTGAGAACAATGATCACAATCCTGAAAGAAGCTATATATCCCCAAATTCATGTAACACCATGAATACAAGGAAAAACTAGTTAACAAAGAGAAAATTTAACCTGACATATCTCAATTTACAAAAGATTAGATTAATGTTCCCCACTTCATTAGTTGGTCAAGAGATTGTGAGGGTCTTTTAAAAAACTTCACTGAAAACTCCGTACGATACCTCAATAAATGCATATGGCTCATCAAGATCTGCATTAAATTCATAGTGATAAGCCTTCAAAGGTCCAAATGCACTAGCAATCTCCATAAGCTGAGAAAACAGAATAATAGTACCGTTATTGCAAAAAATTGGATGAAGTCCAAAAATAAATAAGTAAATACAACAACGTCTATTAACAACATTGGATCACATTACCATTTGAGATGAAATGACCTTTGAAATACCACCAATGAAGATCTGCACAAAAATCCATATTACAATTATTTCAAGAAAACGAAATGAAAGGGAAAAAAGGGGCAGTTTAAACAACAGATTGTTATGTGAACTATTATTAACTGTTTAAACAACAGTTTAAATAACAGCAATACCAAGAAGCAATTCAATTGCAACAGTTGGACCAAGAAATCCTAACGATGGAAACTTAGTGATGTTTTTCTTAACTCTAGAGGAACAAAAAAGGAAGAAAGATTTGCAAAAAGAAAAATAAATAAACAGAGACCACCATTTCCAACTCACAGAAACAAGGGTTCTTTTCAAGAATAGATCATCTATGCTCGTAGTACCAACTCCATATCTTATCAAGCAAATAAAATTGGACGCTAAAAATTTACTCCTGGTAGTTCGAGAATATTATCTCCCCTCTATATGGAACTTTTAAATAAGAAACGAACAAAAAAAATAGTAACAGTCGAAAAAAACTGAAGGCACAAAGCAAAAAATAAACTTTGGAATAACATCCGACCATGTCAAGACCAGTAACCTTAAACCCACATGTGGGCGACCTGGGGGAAATATAGCTGAAATACTACAACAGAAGAAGTCGAAATGCCAGAAATAGATAGGGATTGATAATTTGCTGAAAAAAATGAACAGCAAAGATTCTACAAAAAAAACAAGGAAGTCCTGAAGAAGTTCGTTCACTTCTGGCAAAGTTAACCGCAAGCATCATTCACTTGGAACGTGGGACTTGTGTTACATGAACTCGGTGTCAGCGTACGGATCAGATACCTGTTCGAGTCTCGGACTCCCCTATTTTGGGAGACTACAGATACAGGGGCAAGTATCAGAATGTGACATGGACAGCTGTACATGGCAAGAACATTTAAACAACATGTAATACTCTATACAAGATTAAGTATCTAATATTTTGTTTAACGCTACATATAATTTTTATAGGAATCATCTAAGTTCTGCTAAAAGTATAGTATCCTTGTTTCACTTTTAAGATTTTTATTTAATCTTATATATTTTGCACCTGTTTGGCAGCGCCAAAGGTACACATCAGTGGTTCCCATTCAAAACATTTCAATTGTTTCCCCCATCAGAAACAAAAAGAGAAAGATCCATGCTCGAGATCTACTTCCCAGTTCAGAAAATCTACAGATTTTTCTTTCTTCAATCTTCACATCCCTTAGACACCACATTTGTGAATGTGCCTAGCCTTTCAGCTGGAACTGAACTGGCAGATGACGACTCCGACATGGATTCCACCACATGTCCGGGTCAGGATGCGTTGACACCGCCCCTTCACCCCAAAGTGAAGAGTCCATGTGCATAGCACGAGATAACAAGAAAAAGGCATACAAAAGTAGCAGGCAACATGGAATTCAGAACTTGTAAAACTTCGGCTGAAGTCAATCTCAAACGAAAGATGGCTACTCCAACAAGAAGGAACAAGTGAACTCATGATAAAACTTGTGTGCACTAAATGTGCATATAACATCCTAGGAGTGAGAAGATGAAAATTGAGATGCAAGCCTAATCATTGCTATATGATTCTTCGTTCATACCTTGTGAGGGGAATCCTTTACAATGTCACTCACAGAATTAGTTGCAGCCACTGACTTCTCAGGTACACCAGTCTGCACGAAAATAGCAACCTTTTGAAAACCTGCTCCAGGGATAGTAACCACAATATACCCTCAGAAACTGCAACTACATAATAGGCAAGAATTGTTTGAACAAAATGTATCATCGCATAGAATATCAACAAGAGAAATTAAGTCTTTGAAGAATTGAAAGTCTTCCCACAGAAGCTACAGCATAAGTAGTCGGACTTAATTTTGTCGGGAGTAGTAGTACAGATATTGCTACACAGGAAAGAGAAAACAAACTTATGATACATTTAATCAGTGAAGTATGACCCAACAATGTTTAGAAATGCAAAAAGAAATATACTAGAAAAGGCCCAAATATTCGAAATATTAATTGCTGTTAATTCCGCCTCAAGCCAAGAACAGAAACACAAAATTCAAGGTTGTAAAGGGTATGAATAATTCTGTCTGCCACCTATAACTGCAAGCCATCTCCTTTATCCAGGGCTAAGACTGGCTATACTAAATATACGTGCCATGTACACATTAGGCTGCATGTCAACGTGCAAAATCATTCTGAGCTTCAGGATTCGCTATTGGAAAAGGGTTATTGCAATATTTGAGAAAAATAAGAAGTAGCATGCACAGAAGTCTGAAGACTAATATACCAAGAACTCGTGGCGTGAGAAACAATATATGCTACTACAATATCTTCAGTCCCACAACTTCAAAGACTTTAATGTAAAAAAACTGACCATGTGTTCTTAAAAGTAAGAGAAATGGAGAACTGGGACTTGTATATGCTATTTTAGCTTTCTTGATCATTACATGCGAAAAATCTATGTATGTATATGTGTGTGTGTATGATACAAAAGTAATTAATATATCATAACTTTTACGCAAGTACTTACAAGCCTTCACATGTAATACACATTGATAAACATTTAAGTACCAAATAGAGAAACAGAATTTTTGGACAATACCTAGGGAATAAAATATAGTCCCAAAATGAGCTTAGCTCCTCAGTCCTCAAAGTAAAGTTCAGAAATATAGTATTCCAAGGACAGACGAGGTGGGATGAAATTTATCACGCAATGAAGTTGAAATTGATTTTCAAATAGGTAACCAGGTTGATGAGTTTCACTATAATCTTAGTTAAGGGAAAAAAGTGAAACAGAATTCAAACTGGTCCAAAAAAATTACAACAATCAGCAGCTCTAGCGTGTCACCTACTAAACCTGATACATGCAATTACAAAATCTCAAAAGCAACAACATGATTTCTCTCCTCGTTACATTCAGAATACGCTATCCAATTTAACATGTAAAAAGAGCTCAACTAGAAGCAAAGGTAACCTCAGGTAGAAAGGCCTTCATAAAGATTTCACTAGATATCCATTGCGATTATTTTTATTAAATACAAGCTCCATATGTTTCTGAAAGGCAAGATTCATAAGACCTTTCTACCGCCCTCAAGCACTACTTAAGTCTCTTCACATCTAGGAGCAAGCACATTCCTATGTACAAATGAACCAATAGAACATATGATGATCCTTTTCCAACCTTCGTCCTTAATGTGCTCATGAAAATAAACTTTGATTTGGAAAAACAGAAAATCATATCCCATTTGCACTGCCCAATGCAGTAAACAAGGAAGGAAGTGCGCAGATTCAACACAAAAGAATAAGATTCAGAAAAAGTTAAAAATGTTAGACCAACAATTACTCAACAAAGCCTTCATTCTACAAGATAGATGGGTCACATTGTTCAATTCTACTATGTCTAGCGTCTAATGCCAAATCTGTATCCTGAAGTATCACTCAAGAAACAGCTTTAGTACCCCACCTTCCAAACGTACCAAATCAGTACCTAAAAACTTATTTTGAACCAAATCACTCCAATTGTTAATGGGAGATGGAAGGCGCCAAAAATTCAAACGCCAGGACTGTCATTATGGAAAACTGTCTATAAAGCAGATCCACATGGGCCAAATCAGTAAACTAATTTTCTTCCCCACTTTCTTTTCAGAGAGTTCATCAACCACCACAACTCTAGCCGCAGAACAGCCACCACCAAAACACCCACCAACACTCCCAACAGCTACGACCCACCACCACCGCCTTCATCACAGTCGCGACAAACAGCCGCCACCTCCATCTCAGCTGCGACCCACCACCGTTGCCTCCATCGACTTAGATCCATCAACTTTTGTCTTCCGACCAAAAATTGAAGATAAGAGTTAACATAAACTTGGGGTTCATTTATATATAGCTTTGGATTTGTGGGTTTGGACTCATTAAATTGGACATCAGCGATAGTGGTAAATTTGTTTTGGGGTGACGGTAGCTGTGGTGCTGATGTGGTTTTGAAGTTGTGCTGCGGTAATGGTGGTTGCATACCCTGGGTAGTATATGGTTGTGATTTTGATGGTATGGTGAGTCAGAGGCAGTTGGTAAAATTATTATTAACTAAGAAAAAGCATTGCCGCTTAACACAAACTACAGATTCCATAAATCTAAGTTTACCAGAGAAAATCAAGGGAAAGAGAGAATCAAGAGAAAGTAATGCATATAAGCTAGAAATCTAAGTTAAGGGAGACATTTTGGGTACACCATGTAATCTGATAAATTCATTAAATAAATCGAATTCGAGCAACACAACCACCAGCAACAAATAGGAAAGAATCCACTAATATAGCTACGGTGAGATCAATTTTATCTTGTTTGCTTGGAGAATAATAGTGAGGTTGTGCTAGAGAGGTGTGTTTGGCCGCGGCTGTAGGGCTGTGTGTGGCGGTGGGTGTGGGTTCTGTGGGACTGTGGCGGTGCCGGACTGGTAGTCTGGTGGTGACCGGTGCTGATAGAGAGAGAAATAAGAGAGAAAAAAGGAAATAAGTAAATTAAAATTGGGTACAGAATTGGCACGTTTGGGGTCTGATTTGGGGTGGAAGAAGAAGTGATTAAAGCCATTTTTTCATACTGACAGTCTTACTTTATGAATTTTCAATGCTTGTGAGCTTCCGTTAGTGGTCGGACTTATTCAGTTCAGATATAATTGTTTAGGTACTAATTTGGTACGTTTTAAACGTGGGGTACTAAAGTTGTACTCAAGTGATACTTTAGGGTACATATTTGGCATTAGCTCTATTTTTATCAACATATCCAATCATGTTTGTTATGACCATGACTATTGAAGGTATCTTGATCTTCGTTGCAAGTGTTCAAACTATCTAAATCAGAATCTGCTTATTCTATCGTTTCTTCTGTTACTATGCATCCACATTTCCACAAATCAAAATCTGCTTACCCAATCTGCTTTACTGGTTTCTTGACCATTCATCTTCCAACATCTCTAATTTTCTTCTTCCATGTTACATGGACATGGTATATCGAAACATGTCTAAATGTCAAATTCATCTAATTTCCACTGCCAAATACACTGGAAACCGGAAACATACTTGTCTTTACCAATCTTAGATTCTTCCTAGGGTAAAAGTACATTGCGAATCGTACATCGGTTATAACGGGAATTTGTATTATTTGAAAGGACCAATAAACAGACGAGTCCAGGTGTAGCATCCAACACAGCTGCTCGGTGCATTTTGAAGAGTCCATCTGCCATAGATGTTTGCTATCACCAAAATTAAGCCATCTAGAATCTAAGGCTTCTCCAAAACAAGATTATCAGTAAACCTCGTGCTTTTCCAATAGTGTGTACATGACCTAATGCTGAAACCTTGAAAACTTGGTATAAGAAAGGACTCTTATCAAAGAAAGAGGGAGTATCAATTTTGATGGAAAGCAAAAAGCAGCCAGGTGGAGAAACAGACGCCAGCAGTCTCGAGCAAACCATATCGCGCACACCATTGTGCAAGTTGGAAACAATAATAGAGGCCATAAAAACAAAAATCAACTATATCTCAAGAGAAAGGAATTCATCCGACAGTATAGATAATGACCCGAAAACATTTTCAAGGGGGAAGCTGCAAACAAAATTTGCCACCACACCTTAAAATCTGCAAACACAGCAAAATTTGCCACTACACCTGAAAATCTTCTTAATTTAGGAGTCAGCTTCATCACCATCCTGAACGTGAATTATGACACACCCAACATAAACACCCTATTTAAGAGAATGCAACGACTCGTCAGAAAGAATATTTTCCTGATAAATGACGATCAAAAAAACATCACAGGAGACTAATTAGTTAAACCTTATGCAGAAGGAAGGTAGAGAAACAAATTACCATTTCATAAGCAATCTTTTAAAGTGTAAAAAACCCACTAGAATCAAATGACATATACATCACCCAACCGCATTCTTGCTGTAACAAGTTCAGCTCCTAGAACCAAGATGCATACCATGACACGTCCGAGTAATACTTTTTAGGTCAAAGGTTCAGTGGTCGTGCATATTGTAGCACATTAGCTAAGAACTGTTTTTTCAATTTAGAAAGATGGTAATCATTGACAATCATTTACTAGATTACAAAGAGGGCAGTAAAGATACTGCAGGAGAGAAGCAGATTTCTTATGTTGCAATACATTATGTTCATCAGGTTCTTGTACACATACATGACAACAACATGATTCTCCTTTTCGAGCAACTAAAGCATAACAGCTCAGTCAGGTTGACAAAATACTTTAAGAAGATGCAGTTATCAGGACCAAAAAACTTTAAGAAACCCCATTTTAAGACCATCCAAAAACACCTCTTCATATCTGATACCAAGCAAGGGAAGGATGATGGGAATATTGGCTTCATATTCATCCATAAAAGGTGATAATACAGTTCTAGACTACAACCTTGTATATTGACTTCAGGTACGTAAAAAAAAATTAGAAAGACTGGAGGCAAATCCAGTCTACGAATGAGGTATTCCCAAAGGAAAGGCAATGCTTTTTCCATGTTCGGCAATATAAGCTTTCCTGGAAAAGCCCATATAGCACAACAGTGATTAAGTGCTGGCAATGCCTTCAGAAGAAAAAGGTTAGTGTTCAAACACTACGATGAGCAACCATAAGCTGAGAAAATTGCTTGCCAGCATCCTCTAAAAGTACCACACTTAAGACGTAAAATCGCATGTTCGTCATGATTTTAGTAACATAGACCTGAAACGTGAACAATGAATGATAATCTGTTGTACATCAACTCTGCCCAAACCGAGCAATGCCGGGACTGAAGCTGTTTTTTCCTCATATCCTGATAATCTCCTACTCCTAACTAGCTCACAGACCTCGTTGTTTGAAGAATTAAATTCAGCTGCAAACAGCAGCCCGACCCACTTTCTTTTCCAAATCACTGTTACCACACTGGTATTAGCATCAATTAGAACAGGTAAATTTTAGGATCCACAGACTGATCACATCCTATAATTAGCTGCAGGTACCATCGAAAGTGCATGTTAGATGATAACTAATACTCAGTTCGAAGCAATTTAGCAGGAATATATTTCAATAATGAAGTACTTAAATGGCAACATCAAGCAAATGCATTTCTAGCTCACATGTCATCCTAAGAGGATATTAGATGTGTCGACAGAGAAAGGAAACACAAGGAATGACAACCTTATTGTAATCACAGACTTTTTCTCCACAGAAGAAGTACGCTTAATTCTTAATTTCAAACATGCAAGAAGAATAGATCCAACATACTGAAATCATCAAACTAAAATAAACTTGCCTCATATACAGGCGCTAAACACGAAAAGAAGATCAAGTAAACAATAAGAGAGCGTTGTTGTAATTCTTACAGTCACTTCAACATAGTCTTTGGGGCGCCTAATGTTAATATTAGAGCCAAAGAAAGATCTCCCATCAAAAGAAAGAGCGGCTGAAGCATCCTCAGGTGTGAGAAATTCCACAAGGGCTTGGCCCTTCTCCTTGTTTATCTGCATTTTGAACAGATGGTAAGGCATGCCAGATCACTCAAATGCAAACAAGCGTAGGACAAATAATAGGTGCCTATCCAAAAAAATTTCTCACACTTACGATACAGCTTATACATGGCTGGGTTGCTTGGACATGATTGACGCCTGAAGACAGAAGAAAACTGTTAAGACATTCCATTACAGCCTCCTCAGTTGCTGAAGCCGGCAGGTTTTCTATATAAACCCTTCTCATAGGGCGCGTTGCTTGTGTTAGCTGAACGGAGTCAACAGAGGCATTAATCTTTAAAGGTGGAGCAGCGGATAGAACTCCTACAACGGGCTTTGGGGTACTTGAAGTGACTGCAATCTTGCTGGACAAGTCTTGCTTTGTAGATGATACAGTTTGGTTTGCAGATTGGAAATTATAAGGAACAGAACCAGTACTCTTGCTCTCTGTTCTGATAGGTGGGAGATCCCATGTAGCACTTCTCTTCTCTGGAGAGCGATTAGTTGGGGAAGGAGTCTTAATAGCAGCCTCAGTTCTTCTCTTCCTTGGTGAGTAGCCACCAAGCCTCCGTGCAGAATCACCATTTCGCCGATAGTCACTACTCGAACCATTAATGGAGATCTTCCTCTCAACATCGGAATGGATTCTTCCCGACCGACCTTTAGAAGAATGTGAAGGCAACTCTCCATGCTCATGCACATCATAAGATGTACGTTTATGTTGCCTTGGCGACAGAGAAATAGATTTTCTAGCTCTGTCTTTGTCATGCTCTCTACTCCTTGACCGCCTTCTTTTCGACCTTGAGTCTTCCTGAGGTAATTGTGAAGATTCCTTCTTTCCCTTTCTCTCTGCAGTTTCCAAATCCTGTTTCTTACCGTAATTCCTGTCTCTAGTTCTCTCATCATCGTCATTTTGGATTTTCCTCTTGCTTTCCTTATCATATTTTCCTCTACTTCTGTCTGCATGCCTCTCTCTTGCTACAAGATCTCTAGAATGCCTCTTCTCATGTTCGTTGTCAGGATTATCGCTTGACCACTCCTCATTTTTTCTCTTGCGATGAGCCCTTCCATCAGCCTTGCCACCTTTGGCTTTGTCTCCACTATAGCTTCTATCTGGTGTAGCCTTTAATTTTCTCTCTAAGTCACGACTTACTTTCTCGTTACCTTTCACTAGTTTTCCTTCTCTTCTTGAAGAACTATCTTCTTTTTTCCTAGAACTTACCTTCTCAAGATCATCTGAAGCTTTTTTAACGTCAGCAGGCACAGAATCACGGTGTCTGTGCCTGTCAGATTTAACGTGATTGGAAACCCTCTCAACAATGTCTTTATCTGACCTATTCCGTGATCCTTCAGGCACTGGTTTGACATCTTCAGATTGTTTCTTATTCACCCGGTTGAGCATTATATCATCAAAACTGAAAGGTCTAGTCCGAGCAGCAGTTCCCTCATTGTATTTATCCTGATACTTCTCTTCGTTGTTTCCGTACTTCTCCTTTTGTCTACTAGATCTGCTCATACTGCTCAGACTTATAACTATGATATTCCAATGTAGTACTTAGCATCCAGATATTTAAACAGGACGTTAGGCAAGTACGAAGGCCCGCTACTGTAAGTTACAGCTTGATCATCAATCAGGTCACTGCAGCTAGAAAAGGTAAAGAGATACATCTTGTCAATAACTAATCAACAGTAGCTTAAAATACTTGTAGTTCTCACCAGCACATAACAAACAAAATAGGGCCTATTATAGGTAGCTATTATTGCAGTACAAGTGCCATTTTTGTTAAACAAAGATTTACCATGTTTGAGAGCAGATGATTCAATCAGTTCCAATTCTTTCTTTTTCTCACACACAGATATATGCAACGAGAGAGAGGGAGGGAGGGAGATATATGTACTAAAATATATTTCATCAATGATCTCCTCTAGTACAAATACCATCAAACATTGGCAGTTGCATAAAATCAAACAACCTGCTGCCAAAGAGAGAGAGCCATTTGGCTTTCTGAAACATTAGAAGACTCAGAAGCAGAAGAAGGCATTTTCCAAGATACATTTTTTTTTTCCTCTGCTGCCCCGGAGTTAGCCAACAGCTTTTAGCAGCCTTATTTGGCTGCAATCCATAAAAGATGTCTAGGTGAAAGTTCTTGTTGTCCTAGAAATATTGATGCATTGGCATTCCTCACAGGTAAGAACTTAAGAGCTCTCAGGCAGCATGCTTTCAGCTAAAATGGGTTGCCAATCAGACTGACAATTGCGTGACCCATTTAAAGAAGAAGAAGAAGAATTTAACATAAGAAGTGGAGAAGGTAGAGATTTATGGAGGTATGGCTGAAAACAAGATCTTAAGGTTTAAGGAAACATACATACATATATATATATATGAACATATGCGTAATTAGTGCTCCACTTATAATTATCTGTATCTTAAGGGTTATTTGCATTTGTAAAAATACAAGTGATGGATGAGAGACACGTTGTATGCCCTTATTCTATTGTCACAATTGTCTCTCCCCAATCTTCCCTCTTCCCTCTCTCTCTTTAATTTCAATATACCCTTCTGCATCTTACTTTCATATCGAATATTTTATGAGCTTTTGTTCATTATTTTGGTGCTCCCGAAATCATACTCTTGTAGTTGCTTTTTGCTCCTGCCACCAGTATTCTTGCATCCCTGCTTAATCTTCAACATAGTTGCATCTCATCTAACCTAAATTCTTATCAAAGAGATGAGCTAATGTTGGTTTTCGAAGGAGTCAAACATGAATTTGCTTAAGAAGAGTACGAGAGAGAATGAGACGAGAAGCAGTAAGATCATAAAGCAATTAGAAATGAGCCAGTGCATAGCACAGGCTCTCTAATAGATACACGTGACAGTATATCAGATGCCCAAGCAGAACCTGAACGAAAACTTATTAATTAACTTGGAAAACACAACCACCTACACCTTTTAGCAGAATTGTCCATCCACAAAAGATAGAGCACCCAAAATCTACCAAGCACAGATTCAGGTGCGAGTGCGGGTACGCTGACATGACAGTTGACTTTCTAAACAAAAACAGGGATCATTGAATCCTAATAAAGTGCATATCAGGATATATATATATATATATATATATATATATATATATATATATATATATATAGTGCAAAATTTAACCATTCTATAATACCACCAATTACATCCTAACCACCAGGAAATACATCATAATAGAAGCAGAATCAAAGTTTCAAACGTTGAAAAATTCCAGAGGGGTTTAGTGCCGTGATTGGGTGGAGGTGGAGGATTTTAGCTGTCGTTCATATCTCCAAGTCCCAACTGAAAATAAAAAAGAACTAAAATCCGTATCAAAGAGAGAGAACTACCCCTAAACCCCAACCGGAAAAAGTGGTCGACAACCCACAACTAGCCAACAGCATAGAGAACTAAGGCAAGAAGAATAAAAGAATGTAGAGCTTGCCTGAAAGGCAATTAGAAAATAGAGCAAACGAAAGAGAGACGAAGACAAATCAGAAGACTCACCTGCCGCTGGTCGCCGGACGTCGACGTCGTCTCAAAGTTCGTGTTAATGCTGCCGGAGAGGGTGCAGAGAAGAATTAGTAGGTGGTATGTTTTGATTGGAAAAAAGCCCTAGCTTGAAACGAGCAAAAGGGAAACCTAAGAAGGCAATGGTATTATCCAGAGCTCAAATTACGATTTTACCCACACTAACCTTGTATTTTGTACGACTTTCTAGTATAATTTAACTAGTAAGGATTATTTGACTTGGAATAAAATGTTATAAAATGTCTTAAATTTAAGTAATAAAATGTTATAAATTTAATTAATAAAATACAATTAGATATAATTAATATGATATTTTAATTTAAATTATAATAAGTAAATCAATTATAAACTGTCAATCAAAGACTCGAAGTATGAAAAATTAATTGCAGAAAATATGCTCTAACTTTGAAATGTGAATTGTTGATGTCAATTACCAACATATTTGTCATAATTTCTTTTGTGACATCAACTTGTCACTAAAAAGAGTCTTAATTATTTCATATTTAATCTCGTTACCAAAAGTACATAGCATTGTAATTAATTTGAAATATCTTACATAAACATTTAATCCTTACCAAACAGTATAAGTTTGGCATTGCAATAATAAAGGTAAAGAAAGTATTATGGAGATAATTTGACGCAAATAAAATCTAATGTTAAGTATATATATTGGATTGTCCAATCTCTTGTAATATAACTCTATATGATGTATATAAGTTTAGGAAAAGTGAGATAAAATTTAGCATCTGAAAAGAAGTAACTTAATGATACTCACAAAATTTCAAAATTTGTAACGAAGAAAGGATTATAAAAAGTAAAGTGTCTGATGGAAGGAATTAAGATTTATATAAGCGTAACAAATTTTGCAGAACGGAACGTCTTAAGAGATTAAGTGTTATATCTTGAAAATCCAGAATCAAATGAGCTGAAATGACCTACTAAGGTGCATAAAAAATCAATTAATTAGGCAAAAAAATATAGTACATGTAACTTTCAAAGATCTTCACTAATTTTCTCTCGTTCATTTTTTAAGTTTTGTACTTTTTTTGAGCAAGTGTATCCACTAAAATTTAAAATACCATCCTCTATATTTTTCATTATCATCCATTATTCATCTTGTTTCTTTCTATAAAGTGATAGTTCTAGTAGTAATGGTCATTGGGTGCAAAATAGCCTCTCAACTTTTTTTTTTATTTTATGTTATCATCTTTTTCTATTAAATAGTTTATAGCATGCGTTAAAGCCCTCTTGATAGTGTATAATAAAGCTCTTTTTTTAACCTAGCATAATCATGCTAACCTTAGTAAAACATAGCAGGCTATCAATTCTCTTGTGTATGTAATTTTTCATATATTTGCCATAAGATTCGTAGTTTTAGCACATATCACTTTTATGATGATACTACGCCCACTTATCTAAAATGCCAATATGGTCTCATGTCAATAAATTTAAGTTTGTAACAACGTGCAAAAGTTAATAGATGCAAGAGTCAGTCAACTTTAAATAAATAAAAGATAAAAAAAATGAACTTGATAATACTTAAACTTAGGAACAGTTCTCTAAGGAGTAGTATCAAA